>JBCJKH010053437.1:0-11821 GCA_039877255.1 Loriculus beryllinus
ATCTGGGGGGGGGGGGGGGGAGGGGAGCAGAACTGCCCAAAATTGAGCCCTGGTGCCAACTCCTCGAGCAGTCCCAGGGCCATGGATGTGCCCCACATGGGGATGCTGTCACCGAACCCATGCCATCAATGGAAGATCAGCAACATCCCTTCACTCCGTGTCCATGCCCACCTTCAAACCACCAGCAAATTCGGGAGCAGAGGTTGCACCCCAGGTGAAAACCCATTGCCCTGCATGGAGCTGTAGGAGCTGACATAGCAAAGGCCAAATCCTGCCCAGGGAACAGCCAGCAATGGCACCAGGAGCGCCGGCAGCCCCTGACACTGCACCTTCCCCATGGGAGCCGTCAGGACGAAGCTGTGGCCACGGCAGCTTCCTTGGAGCCTCTTACAAATGGGCTGGTTCCCAAAGGCAACCAAGCCAAATGAGTGAGGATGTGACAGGGTTTGGGGTCACACCTGACTCCTCTTCCCGTGCCCGGCACAGACCTGGGAGCTGGATGAGAAGGGAACGCTGAGGGAGCACGAGGCGCGCACCAAAAGAGCAGCCCTGTCCTTGTCATCATCAATCAGGCACTCGTGAGACAAGCAGAAAGCGCTCGGTCCCTCCGAGAAGGGAAGAGGATTCACCCCACACTTCCAAGCCCCATGGATTTGGCCTTCCCGGGATGCGCTGTGCACGGAGCAGGTTTGCAGACACATCCTCACCGCTCTCCTCTTCACTTCCCCATTGAAAAAGCCATAAATAGGATTGATTTTTCTGGTTTTAACTCCTTTTCTTTTGCCAAGCTGGAAAATAACCCCACTTCCAGCAAGGAGACGGACCAGAGACATCACCAGTCAGCAGTGGTTAGGCAAGGAAGGGTTTGCACCCCAAAAATGCACGTTGCTGGTGCAGGCAGCTGCCTAAAACATCAAGCATGGGGGTCCCAGACCAAACAACAGGGTCTTGGTACCTCTCGAAATGCCTCTTGGCTTCATAAACTCCAGCCTCTATAGCAGCGCATACAGATATAACCCTTTAGCCTGTATGAAACATCAGTGAGGGGGTGCCTGGGAGCCCCTCTCCACTCATCAGCAGCGTTTGGGGGGACCAGGAGCTTTGGGAAGCACTGAGAGAGCCCTGTTTGAGGGCAGCATTTTCATCCCAAACCCTTAAAACCGAAATAAAGCTCGAAACAATCCTGAACCAACCCCTCGAGCCCAAACAGCAGCAAGATTTGGGAGCCAGTCCAAGCTCTGCAGCTTAGGCCCATCTCCAAATATCTCCCAACAAGTTTATTTATGGAAAATAAAATCAGTCCAAGATGTTCACAGCTCAGGAATATTTAATGCTATTTGGTGAGAAAGTATTTCCAGCAAGGAGGGAAGCACACGGCTCCCTGCATCGCACCGGGGAGGATGCTGGCACCGACCCACACCAGTCACTCTGGGAGCTCAGAACTGGTCCGACTGGATCAAACCCTTCCCTAATTGAATTCATACCCATCCTGCTTAATGAATTGGGGCTGGAGGCACAGCGCTGGGCTGTCTACTGAGGCGAGCCGTGGGAAGAGCCAAGTGCCAAAGCAGCTCTGATGGGGAGCATCACCCCACCACAGCACCCATCATCTGGCACTCAAAGATGCCCCAGGGACCCAACCAGATCTATCCCATCACACCTGGAGTGGGAAGCACGGTTTCCCTGGCTGGGAAGAGAAGGAAGCAGTGGAAGAGTGAGGGATAATGCAGATGATGCTCAGACACAGAAGTAACCCCCACCTCGTGCTGCACCGTGGTCTCTCTGCCTGCTGATACCCCTGGAGCCACGGAGGTTACAGCACGGACACGGAGCTGTCTGCTGGGACAGCCCTGAGTCAAGGGCAGGCCAGACGCAGCGGTGATGGGAGTCACTTTAATAGACACCTGCCACCTGATGGGGAGCGTTAATGCATCCCCCTGTTCCCCCTGGACACGGATGAGCATCCGAGCATCCTCAGCCCGGCCGCATCCCTGCTGTCACCTTGGCAAGGAGAACGGGGGGGACACAAAACAACCGTGGAGTGGGGGAGAGCGCTGGGGCAAGGCCCGGCTTTTACAAACAGCTCTAATATCCCTGGAAGACGTCTCGGAGTCATGCTCTGGGTTGGAAATGTCTCCCATTATAATTATGAGTCATTGGTGACTCAGTGACATTTCTGAAATGAAAAAGCAAGTGGCTGGCCCAGCCCTTGGCTGCCCCTCTCGGTGGCCACATGAGAGCCACACAATTGGGGTTTCATGCTCCTTCCCAGGCAAACAGCCCCCCCCAAACCCATCACCCCTAACCCCGGCTGTGCATCCTCTTGGGAACAGGTCTCCTGGATGGAGGGGTTTGCATTCACACCCTGAGCTTTTTTGTTTTTCCATGTGGGAAAAGCTGGGATCTGAGCCCAGCTTTGCCACCCGGACTGCTCCGGAGGCAGCAGGAGCAGCCCCAGGGATGTCATGAGCAGGGCAGGATTTCCTGGAATGCTGCATTTAGATGCAAAACCATTGCAATTAATAAAAGCAACCTGTTGGGGACCTCCAGCAGCCCAGGACCAGTGCAGCAGCACGGCCTGTGCCAAGGCTTGGTCCACGCCTGGGGCCATGACGTTGCTGCAAGCACCTGTATGAAACAGGGGGTCCAGAGACAGGCACCGGTGTGTGGTCCCCAGGCACAGGCCATTAGGCACATTTTCATTAAGGCAGCCCTACACTCATGGCTCAGTATCCTTCTGGGAATGGCCAAATCCAGGGCAGGAAACACTCTGAACCGATCACCCTCAATGGCACAATTATTTCCACACACACCCCCCCCCCCTTCCATGATCCCTTTACAGCCCAAGGGCTCTGTTATTAAAGCACTAGATTTTAGAGAGCTGCACTCCTGAAAGGCACGGGGCAGGGATGCTCAGAGGCTGGGATGATTGGAGGTCAGGATGCTCAGAAGCAGGGATGCTTGGAGGCCGAGATGCTGAGAGGCCAAGACGCTAAGGATGCTCAGAGGTTAGGACGATTGGAAGCCAGGATGCTCAGGTACCAGGATGCTCAGGTACCAGACACAACATTCCACATTCATAAATCCCGACAGCTCCACACAGAAGCTTGGCAAAGCTGCAGCAGGGCAGGGTCCAGCACCAAAACAGAAGCAGTCCATGGGGCTGGAAGCTTTGGGATGCTGCAGAAGCCCAGCGCAGTGCAGGAGCCCCTGTGCACATCCCTGTGCCATGCACAGCGGGTGAACGCCGGCTCGGCATCACGCAGCATGGAACGCGCCGGCAGCGCCAGGACACATCAGAGCAGAAATAGAGCCGGAGCCGGCGTCCCCCCGCCACCCCCTTTTTACTATTATGTCTGAGAAGAGACGTCTCTCCTGGGTTTTTTCCCTTCCCTGTACGATGATTTAATCGCTTGGTGATGAGGGCTGCCTGGCTGGGATACAACTGAGCTCTGGGCATCGCCAAAAGAGAGGGGGGATATAAAAAGAGGAGGAAGCATCAGGAGCAGCGACGCTGATTGACAGGGAATGAAATGAAGCGGCCAAATTTCATTGGCGTGGTTTGAAATCCCAGGACGATGCGGAGAGCTGATGGCTCCTTTCCTAGGGTTTTGCCAGAGCTAGCATTTGCCTTTCATCCTCATTTAATTCACTGTTTGGAGGCTGCCACAGGGGTTGTTGTGTGTGTGTGTGTTTGTGGTGGTATCTTAATGGCACGTTTTTACATACCAGCGTGTGTGCAAAGGACATGGGCACGAGGGAGGCAAAAGCCATTTGCCCACTACCCCAGCCACAAGCCCTTCCTTGTGGCCTCAGGCCTTTGCTGAGAACAGCCCTTAAGTGCCTGTGCAATTCATATCCTGATAATAAAAATTACCCAGATAATGAAAAGACTCAAGGCTGAGCTTTGATAAAGATATTTCCTGAGATAATGGTGTCCATTGGAGGGTTGCATGGTTTGGCCAGGGGTCCCATAGGAATCCCCCTCCCTTATCCGCTTTCAGGTATTCCTCTCCCCATTAATGGCTCTTTGCTGGGAAAACCAAGTGTGTGAAGGCCACGGTCATTGCAGGGCATGGAGTGACTTTGCACACGGTGTGCTCCAGGAGCATCCCCCTGGGCTCATCACACAGGCAGCAAGTGGCACCTGCAGTGACATTGCAGCAAGAGAAGGTTCCCAAAGCACGGTTTTCCAAGCCTCCCTTCCCTTTCCAATGGGGAAAGGTGCCAGGTTGGCAGGGCTCTGGTCTCCCCTCTGCTGGCAGCTGAGCCCAGGCTGGCTCATCCCATGGAGTGTCCAGGAGAGGCTGGAGCATCACTCCAGCAAGCCCAGAGGTGGCCGGGAGCAGGCAGCGACCCCAGCCAAACCAATCTGCTTCCCGGATGCCAAGAGCCCTGCTTCTCCTTGCGGCTGCATTCCCACCCAAATTCTCAGGCTTTTCACTCCAGCTGGAAGAAATCTGGCAAATCCATTGAGGGAGATCTCCCGGGAGCAGTGGCTCCTGGAGGGATGGGATGAAACCCAGCAGCTGCGGAGCTGCAAAGCCTTGAGGAGCAACCAAAACTGGACCCATGGCACATGCCCCCAGCTCCCACCCTGCCTCAGCACCCCCAGAGAGCAGCTGGGTCCATGCCATGGGGCAGGAATGACAAGAGGATTGGTACAAACAAGCTCTGCTTTCGCAGACCTGGTGGGTGCGATGCTGCTGTGTGCTTGGGCTGCGGGGGGCAGCACTTTGGGGGCTGCAGCATCACAGTGGGGCTCAGCATCGCTGCTGCCTCCCACTCTCCCAATATTTGTTTAATGAGGGAATTCCTGTCACACCTACATGGGCTCCGTGCGGGAAGCAGCCCGAGTGTCCTTAAACGTGGGAAAACCTCCGGAGACAGCTACAAGCCTGTCAGTGCACCCACACCAGGCCTGGTGCAAGGGTGACGGCTGCTTGCAGCGGTGCAAGGGTATGAGGGTGCAAGCGTGCTGCTTTCCTGCATGAAGAGCTGATGTCCCCGAGCGTGCCCTGTGTCCCCTGACGCCACCCTGGTACACATCACCCCGGCGGCCACCCCTGCTTTGAGCCCCGAGCTTCAGTACACGACGCAGCCACTTTGATCCCCTGCTTAATCCTCCCCTCCCATGAGTGCCTGATCAGGCTCCGAACCTCCTCGTGGAGATGCTGAGATCAAATGATCGCTTAAGAGACAGGCAGGGGAACATGAAAGGGAGAAGTTCTGTGTGTAAGGATCTTAACCCCAGCGAGGAGCACGGGAAGCAGCGGAGCCGCGAGCCAAGAGCTCCCTCTGCTCCCAGGAAACCCTCCATGGCCACAAGTGCATCCATTGCACCGGGACCTGCCAGCCCTGGACCTCCCCGCAACCTCATTGAGCCCAAAGGGGATAAGGGACCTCGGGCACAAGCTGCTGCACAGGGAAGGGTTTGTTCCCAGGGGATGAGCTGCTGCTGCTGCTCATACAGTGCCAACCGAGGGTGAAACGGTCACAAAAAGCCCTTGAGCTGGCTGGGACTTTGTGGTACCCCCAGTATGCATCAGTTCCCACAGCAAGGGAGCCCCCCTGGATGCAAACTAATCCTGTGTAGCATAGAATATTTGACTGATTATTCTATGACAGGCAGCCCAAGGGAAACAGCAGCGCTTCAACCATCACACAACAGGGAAAAGGGGGAAAAGGAAGGATTTGGGATTGCCAGCACTGAAACCATCAACTTGGGATGAGAAATCAACACATGTCAGGCCAGAAAGAGGGACTGGAGGGAAGCAGAGCTCTGGTACCCCACATACGGGGAGAAAGCAGAAAATTATTTCAATTACAATGAAAATGTATTTGATGAGAAAACGTGGATTCTGCTTTGATGCTCGATGCCAAGAAAAGCAATATCCAGGACTATAACACCCCGTCTCCACGCGAGGCGAATGAGTTATTAAAGCAGAAGATGAATGGCTCGCAGCACAGCTAACTGCGCCGGTTAAGAGAAAAATACTTATAAACTTACTCCTTGCCCCAAAACACATTCCTCCCCCTCATCCCCGGGCCTGTCTCTCCCCTCCAGAGCAGCTCAATGCTGTGCCTTGTTTCAATGGCTTAGAAAGATTCAGGAGGGGGGGTTTTAATAGGAGTAGAAAAGGTGAATTTAGAGGGTGTTTTTTTAACTCCTCTCCTTCCTCCACCTTGGAATCAAACACGGATACAGGAGGAACAAAAATAACCCACTCGTTCCATTGTGGGGAAGTAGTGGGGATGGAAATGAAGGTACATTCTTATGTATAGCAGTGCACCCGGCAGCCCCGTGGCAGGGCGACTCTGTTCTGCATGAATAAATACGGGTAAAGACGTAAAGAACGCCAGCCCGATAAGGGAAAGAGTGGTTCTCAGGGGCTGGGAGCAACACAAGGCACCAGCTTTAAGTCTTCTTCTTCCATATGTATAGAAAGCAGCATTGAGATGATAATGCAGGGGGATGCGGAGCCTTTTTAGTGTGACAGATGTAACCCCCTGCCTCAGATATTAAGGCTCACGGTGCAAACCCACTGGTGACAGTGGCAAAGAGAGGCTTTGTTCACCCCCCGGAGATGCAGGGTCGGGCCATCTGCTCCACGAAGGATGAAGGCACTGCACAACCCCTCCTCAAGTCCAGCACTGAGTCTTATCTGCCAGCAGAGTCCCTTTGCCCCCAAGACCCCATGGAATGGAGATGCTGGAAGTTGCCTGTTGCTGAGTTTAAAACGCGCTGTGGACGCTCGGGTGCGTGTGCCGACCTCCGGAGCATCCCCATCCACATCCCCATCCCCTGCAGAGAGACAGCCGCACGCACCGCGCCGCCTCCTCTCCCCGCAGCCCGTCACAGCAGATGGATTTTCCCAGCACCACGGACTTTTCCCACTCTTTTACCTCCGGATATCCAAGATATCCCCTAAAAAGGCTCTTCCAGCCCCCCCCCCCCCCAGCACCGAGGGGCTGCCTGATTCCCCGTTACACAACCCTGCTCGGGAGATCCTACGTGGGCAGACGTGGGTTTTCCTCTGAATTGACAACAGCTCTCGCTGCAGCTCAGCAGAACATGAGCAGCTTACATAAACAGCGAGCAGAGTTACCCTGCGTGTGGGCTGCACGCAGCCACCGGGGCTTGGGGAGGGGGGGAACAGAGAGATTATCCTTTTTCCCTATAAAACAACCCAAACCCTTGTGGTGGTGGTGATGGGGGGGGGGGGGGTGTGTGATGAGAAAAAAGGCAGCAAGAGAGAAATGACTCAAGTGTTTTGTAACTTGTCACATTCGAAGCTGCAATTTGGAGGCAGGAAGGAGGGATCCAAAATAGTCGCCCCAGCCCCGGCTTGTATAACAGAGATTCCTCATCTCCTCCCCTCCGCCGGGAAAAGGGGGGACATTTCTGCCGCAGATTGGCAGCTGGGAAGAGGCAGGAGAGCTCGGGGTTGTTACCGCGCAGGAAGGAGCCCCCAAATTAGGAAGAATTACTCATCCGCGGAAAAGGCTCCTGTGCTGGCGGGGAGGCACCGGGGAGGATGCTGCAGGGGAGGGAAGGCTCCCGGGAATGACTTCTATGGATGCTCTGAGCCCGGCGGTGACGCTGAGCGCCCTGGGATGCCGCCCTGAGCAAGAGGTGATGCTTGGGAAGCACAGGCGGAGTGGGAGAGCAGGACAGAGCGGCTTTCCCTGCCAGAAAGGGACCCAGCTAGGGCTGCACCTTGATGGGAAGGGCATCAATAAGCTCTGCTGCCAAAACTGAGCTCAGAACTGGCTCAAGCCCTCCTAGAGAAGGGACAGGAGATACTCGGATATTCCCTGGGAGGGCTCCAGCAGTGTCAGGGGGTGCTTTAAGGGTAAATTCCCATACGCTTCCCTCCTGGCTCTCCTTGTCTTCCCACACCAAAGCCAGCAGCACCTATCACTTCCCAGGATTTAAATCCACATTCTCAGCAACTCATCACATCCTAGTGAGAACCACAAGAGCCCCGGTTGCATCCAGGTGCCTCTGCAGATAGCAAAGGGTGATGAAGCAAAGACTCCCTAATGCACCCAACCTACTGCCAGGCCTTGTCCTGGAGCCTTTCCCAGTCCCAACAAGATCTGAGGCTGGAGCTATGGAAAAGGAATATGATGGAATTGCAGTGTCCTGGTCCAGCCGGGTTTACAAGGTGCAGCAACAGCAGGGAGGCAAGAGGGATGCTCTCCCTTCTGGGTACCAACCCGCTATGGAACCAGCGCTAGAAGCACATAGGGAGGATGCAGGGGAAGCTGTGCCCAGCTCACCCCAAACTGAAACCTGTTTTCAGACCCCACAGATCCATTTTTAATGCACAAGTGCCAGGAGCACCCAGGGGAGCTGCCTCCTACTATAAAGCCTCCTGCACACCCAAATCATAGCTAATGCCTTTTGAAAGGGCCAAGGCAGGTCCTAGGGATGGCAGGAGATGCAGTAAGCATGACACCTCCCCTCAGGGCTCATTGATCTGCCATCGACCACAGTGTGGAACCTGACTTTGAAAGCTTTGAAAGCATGTGGGTTTGTGGGGGCAGCACTTCCTAAGGGTCTCCTCAACAATGAAATGGGAGCTTAAATGAGGGAAGAGATGAGCTTTAGAGCCTTTTCTTTGGTGTCACCCCAGCTAAAGCTCTTTAAGTGCCCAACACCCACACTGGCACATAGAGCATCCCAGAGAAATCCCAAAATCAGAGTGGGGAAAACCAGACTTAGGTTCCTTTTCAATAGATTCCTCTTTCTACAATGCAGTTTACTTTGCAATTGAAAGAATTCCTAAAAATCCCTATTTCTTCATGACAGACACACCTGAATCACTACCACTGATTACCAGGCTCAAACCGATGTGGTTCTAAAGGTGCCCTGTGACAGCAGGGACTTGCTCATTCAATAAACGAGCATCACCAACACAAGAAGCCAAATTCCTCTTAGCCAGTGCGCGATCACACACTCCCAGGCCATTCCCACTGGAATCCCATGGCACATCCCAACTCCACACAGCCACGAGCAGCGGCTCCGATTCGAGCGCAGAAAGTGGGTGATTCAATACCAAGTCTACATCTGCAGAAGCAACACAATTATCTCGTGGAGTTCAACGATGATGGATAGGAGTTTTAATTACCAAACCTTTTCATCCTCCCCCACGCACAAGAAGTATATTTTCCTGGCATGTTTATTTAATAATAAAATATGATAAAATTACATGTTAGTGGGATAAAGTGCGCGGTGTGTGTAAAGCACAAGACGAGCTGAAGCCTGGTTTGTCACCAAAGCTGAAAACATTAGCTCCTTTGATCTTTTCTGGCTCCAAAGCAGCAAATACAAGGAGCGAGCAGCGCATCCCCTGCCGCAGCCGGCCCAGGGCAGGGTGCAGGCAGGATGAACCCCGGCTCCTGCTGCTCCACGTGCCAGCACACTCCCCGCTCACGCAGGGCAGCAGATTGACAGCCTCCGCTCCTGCGCACGTCCCCGGCTCTTGATTTACCCAAAGAGAAGAGCAAGCACAAGCCAGCTGCCTTAATTGCCAGGGACAGGGCTAAAGGGTGGCCCTGTCACCTATCAGTATCATTTAGGGCTTGGGAAGTGCCCAATTCCCATGGGGAACGCCCGTTAGACCTCTGTGTTCATATCAGTCTTAATTTCATTTGGTCCTTAACACCACTGTCTGCTTCATGTATCCCTGCTGTACAGTAACGCTATCTGATGCATCCCATCCCCTGGCACCCCAGGATGGGGAAGCTGCCATAGCACTCCGTGAGCATTCTCTGCCCCAAAAGCCAGCTGTTAACAGGGAACAGCACCAGCTACAGCTTGTTGGAGACCTGGCAGATGCAGGTTACTTCACTTCCCAACATGTGGAGAGTGAATATCCCCCCCACCCCCTCCTAGCATTGCAGCCTACAAGTAATTCTCCAGCAGAAAATATCCCCCCCTCCTTGGAAATTCACAGCCAACCTGCTAATGAGCCTTTGTGAAACTTGTGCCTTCTTACCTCTAATTTTACAGCCTGTTAGGATTTGAGCTCTGTGGACAGCCTCACATTTGGTTTGGAATTATAGGCTGAGTGGCTGTTCTCTCCTATTATTGTGCTGTCAATCTTGTATTAGCACATTATAATATGGTACGCTGAATGCATCTGTTCTGTATATCACAAGTCCTAATTGTCATTTGTTGAATCACTTTGTCTTATATGATTGTTAAGCAATTATTTCATCCAAAGCAGCTTAAACTTTGATTACTGTATAGTGTGTACAGGGATCAAAGTAAAACCATCAGCTGCTTCAAACAGTTCCCTGCTGAAATAGGCACAAGTGTCTGTCCCACACCCGGGTGCATGCCAATACATAAGCAATAAGAAGAGCAGGCTTGATGACCTGGAGGTTCTTGCCAGCTCCCAAGCCCATCCTTCTGCCCGAAGGGGAGCATCGTTTGTCCAGGATGGTTAAATGTCCAGCAAACACGTAGGTAATGAAGCAGATGTGAAGTGACAGATCTGCCAGGGCTGCTCATGGAAAGGGGCTCTCATGATGTGCAGCACCAGCTGTCCCATCAGTCCCTCCTGGAATAACACCCCGCACTTCTCCACTGCTTCCCGTCCCCAAGGATGCTTTCCTGCATCCCAAAAGGCACGGAAAGCAAAGCAGTGCTTCGCTCTGAGGTGCACAAGGACGATCCCATCCCAATCCAGCTCAAATCAGAGCTCAACCAGAGCAGAGGCACTCGTGTCCTGCCAGTGGGTCAGCAGAGGACAGGGCTGAGCCTGCAGCACACACATGGCTTTGCTTCACCACCCCACACTTAAGCCCTCAAAGAGGCATTTTTGGTAGCTCAGAGGCCTCACACCAACCCCTCTGCTCAAGGCCAGGCTGAACCCAGGCGCCAGGGATGCTGCAATGGCACAGGGCCATGGGAACCCAAACCAGCATCGGCTCCAGCAGGGCAACAGGGAGTGGTTCATCACCAGGGGCTTGGGCTAATCCCCACAATATCTGGCTGACAGCATGGGGAAGGAATGCTGGACCATTGTTTTTAAGTAGCCCAGACAGGGCTGAGGGAAAAACAAGCTGGTGGCTCCTCAATCCCAGACGGATCCAGAAGCCAACAAGGATACACAAACTGTCAGGAATCTTCTCCTTGAAGCCATCTCTAATGAGACCTGACTTTAACCTGAGCGCTGCTCCAAAGCCCCTCTTGCAGCCAGCTGCAAAGCACTGCCTGACACAAGTAGAGCACATCCCAATTAGGAGACTAAGCAGACCTTCTCCTCCCTTTGTATGAAGCTAATGGGATCCCTCATCCAAGTCATTTCCCAAATAATGGGCCCCAGATCCTAGAGCACAAACCCTTATAAATCAGGACTATTCCCAACCCAGCCACCAAGTGCTCACAGAGGAGCAAAGGCTGGGACATAACCAGCAAATGGAATTTGCTGTGGACTCTTGGAAGAGGCAGGGCATTGCCATGGCCCTCCAGGCCTAGAGCAGCACCCCAGGGTGCTGGTTGCAGGTTTAGGCACAAAGAGGACATAGAGCTGCTGCTATACTAAGCCTGATGCAACCCATGAGGGCATGATCCCATGGTTTGCATGGCTGGGGGGCTTTTCCGGCCCACTCCTCTATGGGAATGGTTTAAGACACTATGAAAACATGCACAACTCTTGACAGAGCAGACAAGATCATAGAATGGTTCGGGTTGGAAGGGACCTTCAGATCATCCAGCTCCAGCCCCCGCCATAGGCAGGGACACCTCACACTAAACCATGGCACCCAAGGCTTCATCCAACCTGGCCTTGAACACTGCCAGGGA
>JBCJKH010053440.1:0-15661 GCA_039877255.1 Loriculus beryllinus
CGCCTCAGCACCCTCACAGGGAAGAGCTTCTGCCTAAGAGCTCAGCTCAGTCTCCCCTCTTCTGGCAGGTTAAAGCCGTTGCCCTTGGCCTGGCCCTACAGGTCTTTGTCCAAAGCCCCTCTCCAGGTTTCTTGTAGCCCTTTTAGGCACTGGAAGGCTGCTGTGAGGTACCTTTCACAAACCCACCATCTGGGCAGGTTGAAGCCCCTTCTGCTGATGCAGTGGTTCAGAGGAGTGCTCTGGGTGAAAAGGAAGGTCGTGTTTGTCAGCAAGGCTGGGCATTCCCAGAACAGACTGTGAGCAGCTGGCTGATGATCCAGCTCTCCTCAGGCTAAGGTGCACTGAAGTTTCCTCCTGTCTTACCTCAGTGAATTCAAGCTGGCTTGCTGGCAGAGGTGTATGTGCAGAATTGGAATTGTCTGAAATATCTTCTTGATAGAAGGCTGAAAGTCTTTGTTCAGAGTAAGGATGGCATCCTCATGCTTTCTCTTTCCATTTGAGATGAGTGGTGGTTAAATTGTTCTCCCCTGGAGACTCACACAAGTATCTTGGCCAAGTAAAAGACCAAAGCAGCTGAGCTGGACTGAAGTTAATATCAGAGCAACTTAGAGGAAAACAGTTACTCCTCTCAGGAGTGCTTCTTGAAGCCTTTGTTCCTGCAGACTCCTGTTTCCACATAAGCTGCTTTGGGAGGAGCAGGTTCTAGGCTCTCTTTGTGTAGAGGGGCACATGCTTCCATTGCTGTGCCTGTTGGAACATCTTGGACTGCAATGCGGAAGTCGAAGCCATGGCCAGAAACACGTAGCTGACAAGCAGTTACCTGCTTACAAATGAAGAGAAGAAATCTCTGCTCTTTTTCCTTTGTTAACACTGGAGTAGCAGCACGTGGCAGCAGATTTTGATGGGGATTTCTTGCAGCCCCCCACCAAGCAGCAGGAGGAGGCAAGACGTGGGGCTTTGCCACCAGCTGTGCTGGTTTGGCAGTGAAGCTGCAGTCAGACTGGAGGCAGAGGTTCCACTTTGGGTTGGTGAGAAGTTACTGTTCTCTGCAGAGCGAAGGGGAAGGAGAGTCTTGTGATGAGACAGTAATGAAACAAAAACCCCCAAACATCTAACACTGAGTCAGGAATCCAGGCTTTTGGTTCTGACACCACTGCTGACAAACGTGGCTTTAGGTTGCTAATGACAGCTTGGTGGTGGTGGCCACTCACTCTCTTTTGAGAGTGATGTCGTTTGAGCTTCCACTTAAACCTGAGGTTTAGCACTCTTTTATCCCAGCCCTGCAGTGTAAATCTGTCTCTGCTTCTCTAGGTCAGTGGGACTTTCTCCCTGTTTCACTACTTGCTTTGCAGATATAGATCGTCATCTCTTAATTTGCTTTTAGTCGTATTTTGGGTACATTCCAGAGCTCTGTCAGCCACATCTGACAGCCCGTGCTTTTGGATGGTAGTAAGAATGAGTGTGGGGATTCTGAAAGCCTTTTTCCTTTCTTCCTATTCCATGCTCCCAAGCCACAGGCACTGCCATGAACTTCCCCTTAGAGAACCAACTCCATTGCAGTGTGTGCCCTGCTCTGAGGATCCAAATTGTTGTCTGAGTGAAATATGTTATTTCAGGTAGGATTCAAATACCAAATAAGAGCAAGAAAGAGTCAGAAAATAGAAACAA
The DNA here is from genome assembly GCA_039877255.1 of Loriculus beryllinus. Classification (NCBI taxonomy): domain Eukaryota; kingdom Metazoa; phylum Chordata; class Aves; order Psittaciformes; family Psittacidae; genus Loriculus; species Loriculus beryllinus. The sequence continues at coordinate 1,669 of JBCJKH010053440.1, forward strand.
GCAGAACTGCAAAGATCAAAATGGGTCTGAGCTTTGTGCATGGGTTTGGAAAGGGTTTTCCTGTATGACTGTGCGTATAGCTGCAGTCTGTGGCTGATGGGGTACCTAGCATCCAGGTAACAGCACAAGATACGAAGTCAGGATTTCCAGACCTTCCTGAGTTCCAAGAGGATTAGTAACACGTGTGGGCTTTGTGCTTTCAGTCAGTGAATCTAGTTGGAGTAAAGGAAAATGAAATTGGTGACTTGAGTGTGAGCTGCTGGTGAATAAGCAGGGTACAGAAGTGGGGTGCCAAAGCTGAGCAAGAGGCACCTCCTGGGTTCCTGAGACCCAGTGCCAGGCTGTGCTGTGCGTGTACTGCATGTCCTGATCACAGAGTACATGACAAGAATAGGCTGCAGTTGTTGAATCTTCACTCCCAAGCAACATGTGGTGCTCTGAGTCTTATCTACAAGAATTGCTGGAGTGTCAGTTCCCTGTCGATGTTTTGATGCTCCTTTACAGTTTTATATGGAGTATAAAAAGGTTACTAGAGAGATAAAATGAAGCTGGTTTATCTTCCTACTTATCTCTGTTAATGTGATGCAGTATGTGCACAAACCCCTTTCCTTCAGTGATGGATTTTCATGCTTTAGCTGCCGGGCATTGGAAGGCTGCTGTGCATCTGGTGGTGTCCGTGCTGCTTTGAGCTGGAATAACGTAGATCTCTTGTAGGTTCAGGTCCAGTTGTGGCAGTGTTCATGAGGCTGTGGAATGCTCCATATTGGACTTTACTCTGCAGTTGTACAGCTGGGTGTGGGTTGGCATGTTTGTGACTGTAGTTGCTTCCTCTGTAGCACACACAGGCCGTATGGGAGGTGGTTAGTGTGCTGCTGCTTTCTGTAGCCATCAAACATCCAACCCTTTGGAGGTCTGGTTTTCATGACACAAAGAAGACTTGAAGCTTAGATGATGCTCTTACCTGGCATTCCAGGCTTGCTGGTTTTCAGGGCTATGTTTGCCCAGGTTGGTTTGGGCTTGTATTTGAGTGTTGAAATACCTGAAGTACGGAAGCTGCCTTTTTCTGGTAAAGCTTTGCATTGCATTATGTGTCCTAAGGAGAAGCAGTGTCCCAAAGAGCAGTAGTGATGGGAGGCCAGCGCTGACGAAGGAGAAGTGTGAACTGGCAGCATGAGGAGGGCAGTTTGCTTGGTGCCTGACCATGCCCAGTAGAAGAGAGCCCGATTCCACCGTGCCTTTGGCTTGCTTGAGCCCAGGGTGACCTCAGAGTCCACACAACCTTGTGGATGTTGACAGGCTTGTGCTTGGCTTCCACAGCAGTGCTGCTGATCCTCGTGGCCAGTTCATGCAGTTCCTACTGTGAGTCTCCTGAGAGCGTTTCCTCACTTTCTGGCTCCAAGGGTCAAGTCATTCCATGAGAAGACCATTTGCATTTGGAAACAGCCGCATGTGTCTTTCTGGTTGATAAGAAAAACTTGACATTGTTGATCCAGACTTACCCAAATGCCTCAGAGACCAGAAGGGGGTAGAAACGGAATAAAAAAAGGTTCCTTTTCTTTTCCTTGGGGGCATGTTTTCCTTTTCTGACCAAAGGATGTAAATATTTGAGCCCTCAGCACTTACCACAGCCCCAGGCTCTGGGCAGCAGCAGAGCAGGGTCTCGTTTAGCAGCACCATGTCCAGGGTGGCTCAGCTGGGGCTGGCCATGCAGTGAGGCTCAGCTGAGGACTGCAGCATCCCTGCCCTTTCTGTTTGACTTTGCATGAGCACAAGGACACCACATCTCCCGTTTGCTCTGGTTTTCCCATCTGTTTGGGAATAATATAGATCAGCGGTTTTCTCTTCCAGTTCTCGAGGTGAGAGCAGCTACAGAGACAGACTGTTGTTGTCTGAGCAAAAGCTGACATTGACGGGACTAGCAGCTCTGTTCCAGTGACCTTTAATGTGGAATAGGAAAAAGAGGAGAAGCAAAGAGAGTGGGAATTGAACCTGGAGTGTTGAGCTTTAAATGCAGAAGCTGTTGGTTCCCACAGCAATCCAGGCTGACGGGGTTTTCCTCAAGTGGAGCACTTGGCAGCTGTGGTTTTTGTGGCAGCTCTTCCCAAGGAGGATGGGGGACATGTGACAGGAGACTGGTGGATCTCCCTATTACAGTGGTTCTTTATTCTGTAGGGTTTGTAAACATCAGAACCTGTGACTCTCCCCACTGGAAGCTGTCTGGGTCCTGCCTCCCCCTGCTCCCCTCTCAACCTCACTCTCCTGTCTTGCAGTGAGCACAAAGATTCCTCGGAAAAGAAACACAAAGACAAGGAGAAAACCAAACACAAAGATGGCAGCTCAGAGAAACACAAAGACAAACACAAAGATAAAGACAAGGAGAAGAGAAAGGAAGAGAAGGTAGGTGAATCCTGCAGGAGGGACAAGAGGATGGTTCTGGTCTCTACTAGGGGATGATGCAAACTCACTGGGTTAAATGTAGTTTATACTGCCAAGATTTTATCAAACTACAGAGAATTAGCCCAGGGCTAACCCCAAGACTTGCTCTGTGGAGTGCTGGATATGAACTTGTCAGGGCTTTATCTGCAGGTATTGGGAGTGGAAACGCCTCCACAGTGAAGCTGTGTTCACTGACTCTACATTTCTTCCTCTGTTACTTTTCACTGCACCAAGCTTAGCTTCAGAGACAAGGAAGATAAATCTGTTAGATGATATTCATTCCGTGCAAGAACGGACTATACATTCAGCTCAAATCTACTGAAGAAATTGGAGGATCAGAAAATAATGAATTGACCGAGATTTTCATAAAACATTGCCATTTTTGTGTGTCATGTAGGACACTAAGGGCTACAGGGGATGAAGATACAGTCACAGTGCCCTTTGGTTCATTCTGCAAGTCAAATCTCCTGCCTGTATTGCATGTTGGAAAACAAGGTGCTCTGGGCAGTGCTAATCAGCAACTACTTCTTATGTTTTTCAGATGAAATCATCTTCTGGTGATATAAAAATAAAGAAGGAAAAGGAAAATGGTTTCTCCAGGTAAGAAATCAGGTCTATTATCTGTAAAAGGTGGCAGTTTGGCTTTTCTTAGGTGCTCAGTATTGGGCTTGGTCTCGGGAGGTAGATACTGGAACACTTTCAACCCTTCCAGACAATGCATTCATCTCAGTTACGGCCCTGGTAGTCGATCTGCCTACCCAGTAGCTGGAGGTGGGAGCTGCTGGTGTCTGCCCTGTACATGCTGGGTTTGTCCAAGTATTAAATAGGATTCCACTGGGGACACACTGAACTGTGGGAACACTGGTAGCTGGAGTAGAAAGAACCTTTGTTGCAACATTAGTACTTGAAGCCTGCAGGCAGTCTTCTGGAGACAGGGCATTGTGAAGACAGCCCAGACTGCCTCCAAGTCTCTTGTCTAAGTGCATGCAGCCTAAAGCCTTTGCAGAGGAGTGACGAGTAAGGAGGGTGCTTGTGTAAAATCAGAAGTACCTGCAGAAAGTGCCTAGGTGCCTAGTCTGCTGAATTCCTGCTCCTGATAGAGCCTCCTGGACTTCAGTGTGGTACCAAGCATCACTAAGTAGTCCTATTAAAAACCTGAAGTGAGCACTTAATACAAGAATACATTTTTAATAGTTAACCACTAAGATTTCTTGTGACTTGTTTTAAATCCAGCCACTGGTTATTTTTAAGGCAGCAAATCAGGTGCACTGACTCTACTGAAGGTCTGTGCTATGGTGGCTGCTTTCAGTCATGTGCAGTTGTACATATCCACTTTCTGTGGCTGCAGAGAGGCTGGGAGAAGCCCCCAGTCTGATCCATGCCTGTAGTTATTCTCTGTGTATTTTGAACGTGCCCTGTTGACATGAGTTCTCCTCTTGACCCGAGTTCCTCCGTCGGGCTCATTCTAACCCGCAGTCAGTGGCTGTCCGCGGCGCAGGGACGAGGCGCCCTCTCCAGGCCCTGCTGGGGATGCTCTGGAAGCACAAAGCAATGACATCCCGGTGTTCCATGGTGGAGGAGCCAGCTAATAATAATTCTTTGTAGTCTCTGCTGCTGAGCAGCATTTCACATGTGAGCTAATCTTACCGGAGCCATTGGGTTGCTGTCATATCAACATAACTTGGTCCTCTTTACGTGCAAGAGCATTGTCTGGTGTGTTTGAGGAAGGCCTGGAGGAGCCATCACAGTTGTGCCTCCCTCGGGGCTAAAAGCTGCCTAAGAGCAAAATAATGATCTTCCTCCTTTTCCCTGCTGAAATATCCCTTTACAAGATGTTCTCACTCAGATGGTTTTGATTTTCTTCCTTAAGACTTGGTCAGATGAGCAATATTACAGTCTTGGAAACAAGGCAAGTCACGGTTCAGCTCGGTCACACAGCTCCTTTCTTTTAATAACCACACTCTATTTCCCTTTATTACAAAACGTTGTGAAATGTTTCAGTGTTAAAATAGATGAGATAAAATTCCTGCAGCAGCTTCAGCAACAGTAGCTCTGGATTCTTGCCTGGAAGGGAGACCAAATGAAATGGGACAAATACCTCTTTTTTCCATCAGTGTTTTGCAACTGTCTCCATGCTGCAGACTCGTGTCTGAGTTAATCAGAGGCGATGCCACAGAAATGGCTTCTTAGAGCAGCACGTAGCCGCTTCCCCTAAGCTGCATCTGCCAGCACTGCAGAGCTTTACAGCTGTGAAGGAGCAAACTGCTTGTTCTGCTTCATGGACACATCACCAGCTAAAATCAGCCTCCAGAATGTCTCTTGCTGACTGCAGTCTGCAAAGCAGAATGCTGCTGCTTTTTTTTAGTCCCACTTCATCCAATGGCAGAATCCGCATGTTGACTTGGAAACTAAGTCAATTGGAGCTGCTTGAATATGAATAGGAAAGCCCAAGATGGCACTGTTACTTTTTCTACCTGAGTGAAGCACCACTAAGTGCTTCACTGTGTAATTTTGGGCTCTGAGACATGTTTCTCTTGATGAAGATATGTGAAATATGTCTGTGAGGTCTCAAAACAATGAGTCTGTTTAAAGGGATAGTGTCTCTTGCTTGCAAGCTCTTATTCCTGATGTCTTGGGACATTACAGCGGAAAAAATAACCTAATGTCTGTGGTGTGTTGAGAGGGATGGGATTGTTGCTTCCCACAGTGGGCCAGTAAGAAGAGATAGATCAGTTGAACTTTGCTAAACCTTTGTTTCCTTTTCTGGGTTTCACAAGCCTCATTATTGAGTTGGCAAAAGATTCAGAAGAATGGCTTTCAAATCTTTGCTAAGTTGATAATCTCTCCTATCAGGCTCAATAACAGTATTGAGTTGAAACTAAATGATGTACACGTGCATTTCAGTTTTGGCTTAAGGATAGTTGAAAGTGCTGGAAGCTGCAGTTGTTTTTACTCAGAACTTCAAAGAACCGCAGTGAGGTCTGAGCAGTTGGAGTTGATCTTGGTGTTGCTTGAGAAATGGCAAATATGGAGACAGGGAGTCACTCTTTGTGTTGTCTGTGGATGCTCAGGGAATGACACACCTCAGGTCTTCGGGCTCTTCCAGGACTGGAAGATGTTGCAGACGGTAATTTCTTAAAACTGAGTTGTTGCTGGTTTCCAAGAGACTTCTTCTTCAAAGCTAGAACCACCTTTTTTTGCTTCTTTTGTAGTCCACCACGTATTAAAGATGAACCAGATGATGATGGGTTTTATGCATCTCCTAAAGAGGACTCCAAACCCCTGAAGAGACCTCGAGAAGATGATGAGTAAGTGCTGTGGGCGCTGGTGACTTGGGTGTTTGCCTTTAGAGATAACATTGAGGGGGATGGTTGGAGGTCTGAGACCAGGATCCTGATCCTGTTGCAGGGTTTCTGAGCAGGGCAGGAATGGTATTTGTGGTGTCCAAGGTGGAATAGCATTATTATCACAGCCTCTGCAGATGGTGCTGTGAAGTGTTGCAGAGCTGGTAAATAGAATCATAGGATAATGATAAAACCCAAAAAACCCAGAAGGCAGGTAAAGAGACCAGTGAAGATTGTGAAACCTGAGGTATTAATGCTGGTTAAGTGGCTGCAGTGGTCTCTGTCAGGTGAGGCGATGACTGCACAAGGAGATAAAATGCCTTGTCAGCCTGTTGGTGGGAGGTTTGCCTGCACTGCTTGGTGTGATTCACCTACAGCTGAAACATGTCGTGGGTTATGCTGAGGAGCACACATGATGTTTGCTGGTACAATGACCCACCCCACAGAATAAAAGCCCAGCTCCATCCCACTCATATGTCACCACTTATGTGCATCCAGATCCTTAGATAGTGTGACTCCATTAGCAGTCTGGAGGTAAGAGGTGGGAAGGGTTTAACCATGGTGGCATTCTGTCCCTGGGTGGTATTTCTGTTTCCAGAAGGGATGGGTGTGACACCTCTTCTTTTGTGTAATCATTGCTGCCTTCTGCTGAGTTTTGGTGACCTTCCATCTCATGTCTGCAGTGGAAAGATTAAGAATTTGCCAGTAGTTAATTTTGCTATTGTTTAAACTGGTGGGGGATGAGAAAAGTGAGCCTTGTGGGCAGATCCCAGACCAATGACTGGGAAAGGAGTTGAGGGTGGAATATGCCACTAAGCTTTTGCCCATTTATTGCATCCCTGGTGGCCACCCATAGCTGGCAGTTGGCTACTCATGCTTCTGAAGCAATTTCTCATCGATGAAGATGTATGAGTCTGTGTATGACTTTTCTTTATTTGATCATTTTCATCAGCTAGTCTGTGTGTTCTTGCAGTGCTGACTACAAACCCAAGAAAATCAAAACAGAAGACATCAAAAAAGCAAAGAAAAGGAAACAAGAGGAAGAAGAGGTAATGTTAAAGATGAGTTTGTGGTCAAAAAAAGCAAGTTGGTGTTGGATTATGTAGAGCAGGGGTAATCCGATTCATGAGTGGGGAAGCAGGGGCCAGTTTGGGACAAAGCTGCATGTGGCAGGTCTTCACCTGTGGTGCAGGTTAACTTGTCTGAGCCATTGTGTATAAGTAGCCAGGAAAACTTTTCCTCTCCCACTCTTAAAACAATGGATGGAGAAGGTGCCTTTAGGTTATCAGCACGTTCCAGGCAATTCACAGTCCTCCTGTTGAGTACCTCACAGAGGCAGAGGAGCCTCACTGATGACATCTGGTAGGTGCACAGATGATGTGGCACAGTGCAAAAGCAGAAGAGATGAAACTGGGATTAGCTGCTAAAAAGACGCTTAAGATTTTAGACAGAGCCTGGGGTTGGAAATGGCTTTGGCGAGGGACTTGGCCCAGAGGTTGTCCATCATTTGAGACCAACAAACTGCACTCCACATCTAGCAAAGATGCTTTTGTGAGGCACATTTTGCAAGCACCTCCTGGCCACAAGGCTAATTCTTCCCTTCAGTGAAAGTGTCTGTACAGTGATCTTACACCAGCAGGTTTCCAGAAGCCCCCTCACAGTGGTACAAGAGAGCTCTGTAGCAGTTGCCAGACTGGGTACACTGATGCAGGCCAAGGAGGGTGTTTCTGTAACTAAGCAATCACATTACTATGGCCCAGACTTGCCACCTGTCAGGTGAGGCAGAATAACTGACTGTGTGCACTTAGCATTCCCAGGTATAAAATAAAAAGAATGTGACTTAACCCAGAAGTGGGACATCAGCAGAGTTCAGCTTGACAGGATGATCAAAGAGCTCATTCACATGGTGAGGCCACAGGAATTCAGTTATTTGTGATGAAACTTACATACCCCAAGAGACAGTCTTTTAGCATTAAAGCATGTTTTCAGGGACAGGGGAAATACAGCCCCTGGTTCTAACAGATTCTTCCTTGTTTTGCAGGACAGCAAAGCAAAGAAAGCCAAGAGCAAAGATAAGAAAGTCCCTGAAGCGGACAAGAGAAAGAAGCCGAAGAAAGAGGAGGAGCAGAAGTGGAAATGGTAATTATATATCAGTGATGGTGGCTGCTCTGCACCTGGGCTCTCCTCACCTCCCATGCTGAGGAAGCACTTCTGGCTTCCTCTTCCCTCGATTCATGAGGATTTGTTCAGAATAATTGGCTTACCTTATGATAAGCTCTAAATGGACATCTCAGTGACTGTGTTCATCCTCAGAAACAAGAAAGAAGCTTTTTGTGGGGTTGTTCTTTGCCCTCCCTCCATCTGCTGAATGTAGAGGCTACCTGTAATGAACACCAGTAGTATTGTGCCCAGAGCCTGCTCCTTGCTGACACTCTTCAGACCTATATGAAAACTTGTAGGCTTGGGGATATCAGCAGGAATATATAAAGATGTGCAGATGTGTTAACTAGTGTTTGATGGTGTTCTGTAGAGGGTACAACATGAGTGGGTGTCCTTCTTTTTATTCTAGCTGCATATCAGCTCTGTGCCTCCCAGAGCTGCTCCTGCCTCTGAGACCAAAATGAGGGTTGGGTCAAGTGACCAGTTAAGCTTGGGCTGTTTGGAAGTGACTTCTGGAAACAAATTTGAACTGGAAAGCACACTTTGTCCTGCCCAGAGTTCTACAGTGACACCATGGGGCAGCTGAAGTTGTGCTTTCACTCACTCTTACATGTTTTTAGAACCTTGTTTCAATACATGTGAGCTTTCTGGTTCCTTTGGAAGCCAGGCCTGAGCTCCATCACTAGTGCTCTGTGTAAGAAACCTGCTGAATTGGTGTTAGCTATCCACAGTGACTTAAGCTACTGTTACTACTGAGGAGCTGTTACTGGTGTGTTTGGAAGTTTGGGCATTGGCACTTCCCTCAGTTTAATGCACCTGTAGTTTTCAGGAGCATGTGTGTTTTCTGCACTCCTGTAATTTCCTGTGATGTATTTTAGGACCTTTTGGGGATGATGTTTACCAGAGTGTTTCTTTTATTTTTAATAGACCTGTTGTGTTGCCTTTGCAATCTTAGTCCTGTGAGAGTCACGGTTTTACCCTTTTATTATCACTCTTACTGATCCACCTTTAAGAAGAAAAATTCTTCTCTTGTGTTTATAGTCTCTGATTGTTACAACTTCTTCAGAACATCAGCACTTGCATGGCTTTTCATGCTTGTGTTCTGTTAGAAATGTGAGTTTCAGGCACTTCCCCAAAACTATCCTAGGATTTTACTGAGCGCTCCGCTTTGTTCTCAGCCCTTTGACACTGTATTTTTCATGTGCTTTGCTGTTAGCAAACCACAGGGACATGAAGCAAGTGGAAGCTACAGAAGGTCTCTATGAGCCTTAATGATCTGTTGTCTTTTGGGCTTTGGCTCAGCTGCCCTTGCTGGTTCTGTCTAACTTAATACTCTGTTTTCACAGCTCCCTTTCATTGTAGTCTGTATCCTTCAGCAGCAAAGCTGTACTTGGAAGCTGTCCTGTTCCCCCTCAGCTGCCTTGGCAGCACAGCCCCAGGTAGCTCTGTCGAGCTCTGTGATAGCTTCCTGCTGAGGAGAGCTGCCTTTGAAAGCATGTGCTTCAAAGCCTGGCAGTAGGTACCTGCATCCTTCAGCTGATGTCCTGTCATCCATCTGCAGCTTTGTACAGTGGGTCTTCGCTGGGCAGGGTTTCATCTGCACTTCACTTGCGTCTCTTGAGGGCATTTGGTGTTCATCTGAGTCAATTTGCTGAGCGTCTGGTACCTCACGTGCTTGCCTTGAGCGTTTTCCTCCTCACTTCTGTGAGCACTTGATGCTAGACATTCCCAAGGCATTGGCCTCATTCATCACCATGTGGAGCTCTTTTAGAGGTCATTTTCACACCCTGTCGGTGTGTGAAGAATATGTGATCCAGAAGGATACCTTATTAGCACTTCTCCCACCTTGTGTTACAGCAAGTTCATTTCCTTGGAATAACATATCCCTGAGGTATATTCTGCTTTGGGTTTTTTTTTCCCTAAGAATCTTCTCTATTTTCATTTCACTTGAAAACCCTCCCCAAGCCTGTCTTCCTGAGCACCCTGGCATCATTGGACAGGTTTGATACGGGATTTAATCGAGGAAGCACACAATGTGTGCTGATGTCAGTAATGCAGTGTTCCCGACAGGCAGCATTCTCCTTGCTCCCACAAAAGCACGCGTAGAACGTTGCTTTAGGAGCAGGAGCTCCCTTAGGCAGTGCTGCTGTAAACGCTTTGTTTAAAACCAAAGGAGGATGAAAAATTGACTAATCTCAGGAGGCTCTCTTGAACCTTTCGTCTAAATGCTGCTGTTCAAAGCTTAGGAAGGTGGAAGTGGGATTGGGATGGTTTATGATCTTTGTGTGTCAACCTGCTCTAGTGGAAGGTGTTCCTGCCTGTGGCAGGGAGTTGGAGCTGGATGATCTTAAGGTCCCTTCCAACCCAATCGTTCTATGATTCTTACTTTTTGGTGGCGTTGGGCTTAGAAACCATCCCATTGATCCCATGTGTCCTCGTAGCCCTCCCAAAAGGCACAGTGTGCTTCAGCTCTCTGTTCAGACTATTACCTTTCTAGTACTACTTTTACCTGTGTCCTTTGTACAAGGACAGGGTAGAGAAACAGGATTTCTCATCAAGTTAATACAAGAGTGATAAATCTTCCAAAGCTGCAAACCTGTCCTGTAAGAGCAGTAGCTACTGTGAATGATCCCCTCATTCTTTCTCACTGGAGTAAAACCACTCAGCGTCAGAGAGAATCACTGTGCTCTGGCTGGGAGGACAGGAGAACGGTTTCAGTTCATTTTGCTGAAAGCAGCTTCTGGGTGGAAGAAGTCAGGCCTGTGTTTGACAAAACATTTCCATTTGTAGCTCTAATGGATATCAGAAACAGTCGATATGAATGTAAATATTTGGGATCTAAGGTTCAAATGTCCCCATTAGATCCTTGTATCAGCATAGTTTACTCAAGCCTTCCTCTCAGGTGGGGACTGTGATCTGCCAGGCAGGTTTTGTGCTGAGAGCTGGGATTTGTGAGCTCTGCTGGGGAAGATGTTCCTGTGCTTCCCATACGAAAAGGCAGGTCTGCTGCTGCAATAGGAATGTGCCTTTCTAACTCCAGCCAAGTGCTGCATCCCAGGCAGTTGGGTTTGTGCAGGTACCAGTGAAGCATTTTGAGTGTCTTGTAGCAGGAGCTCTTTTTCCTGTTATCCTGGCAGGGACGAAGTGTTCCGCATTGGAACAGGATTGAAGTGTTCCCTATTCCTGGGATACATGCAGGACATGTAAATCTTTTCCCAGCTGCTGTTGTACCCAGAATGGGGCTGCTCCATAGGGCTGGCATTAGAGGGAAGCTGAAACTCTCTTTTTATTGTCGTGGCTGCTCAACAGAGTTGCATGGGCAATTCAGAGGCTGAATGCAAGTTGGTTGATCACTAAGATAGAACAGCCTTTTTCCACAGGGAATTCTGTGCCAGCAGCATGGAGCAGTGATGTTCTGGTGATCATGAAAGGGGTGTGGAACCAGTGGCTTGGGCAGAGGGTGCCAAGGGTGATCCTGGAAGATTGTTCCCTTGGAGCACAGGAGTGGAGATGAATGGTGTGTGACACGAGTGCAGCATGTGCGCAACATCTTTAGAGAGGTGCTTTAAGGCAGGTTTACAGTTTTCCAGTGCTGCTCTGCTTTTCTTCAAGTATGCTTTTCTTACCCAAGAACTGGAATGAATTTCGCATGACAGAGCAGGTTTTAGGCTTTCTTGTCCAAGCAGGTTTGTTCTCAGTTAAGTTGTAAATGAACATCTGGTTCTTTATCTCTGCCTTTAATGGCAGACTTGGCCCCATCTGAAAGCAGCTGCATAACACACTACAACTGCTTGGCTTTGCTGAGCAGGCATGCTGGCCCTGCTGGGAGATCACAGCTGGCTCTCACTGGGCATGATCCCAGCTCTTTTATGATTGACTTCCTCATTTTCTTAAGTTCTAAGCTTTTTCAGCTGAGAGATTCAGTGACAAGAGCAGCAGTGGGAGGTGAGGAGCGTGGTATCATCAGATAACCTGTGACCCAAGTGTCCTGTGCATGGACATGGCTGTGCTCTTTTACAAGAAGGAGGGAGGGGAAAAACAAAGTCATGGTAGAGAGTGCATTGCACATTTGTACCTGGTCTGTGACTGGCAAGGCTATGACTGCTTGCTGATTGTCATACTCTTGCTGATTATCATACCCGCACAGTAATCAAATGAAGACCAGGAGCTTAAAACTGGATTGGTTCCTATTTTTCTTTTGAAGGTGGGAAGAAGAGCGCTACCCTGAAGGCATTAAATGGAAGTTCCTAGAGCACAAAGGTCCTGTATTTGCTCCACCATATGAACCTCTGCCTGAAAATGTCAAGTTTTATTATGATGGTGAGTTACTCCATGTTTCTGCTTGCTGGGAAGAGAAGTAAACTTTCTCAGGGTATTGTGGTGGTCTTCTGGGGACTGAGAGATGAGGAGGTGGTTTTACTTCAGTGGTTACCTTAAATGAAGTTCCTCCAGTAGTGAAGGAACAATGTCTGGAAGCAAAGGAACAGCCTGCTGGATTCTGCTAACCAAGCTGACATGGAGATGAACTTATTCTCACTCCCTTACAGTGGTAAATCTCTCTGGTTACTTAACAGTATGAGCATGTCCTACACCTGCAAGTAGCAGTGTCTAACCAGTAGAGTACATAATTGTAGCTACTTCATCACTGGTCACCTTTAGGCTTGTTTAATCTTACTAATTGGAACTTCCATCATCTGTGATGGTCATGGTCATTTGGAGGCTTGAGACAGTTGAATTGGGATAGAGATGAGCAGAATCTTGTAGGAAGGCATGGGATGAGCCTGGTGTCAAGGGCACAGCCCTCTGGTCCCACTCACTGAGCATGGTGTGTGGTAGAACTAATTGATGTGGGTTTCTAACCCACTGGTCTGGATGGTTGTTAGAGGCTCCTGTGGAAGGGATTACACAATGTGGTGCCTGCTGGAGACCAGGTGTGACGACCCGTGTGCTTCCTTTTAGTGCTGTGATCGTTTAAACGAAGGAGCACATTAACCCAGGATTGAATTAAGTGGGAGGCATTTGAATGGATAAAAACCTCATTTTTGGTGAAGGGGACATCTGGAACTCTTCCTGGAACAACGTGCTGCTTTCATGTGACATGACACAGTGCTTTTCAGTGCTGAGAAAGGAGGCGGCGTTCATTTTCAACAACAATCTAGTGAAGCAAATGTATTGCATCCTATTACGGGCTATTTCCAAGCAAGCAGCACAGTGGGCAGGGGTGTCTACCAGCTTCTTTCTTAGGGTTTGATAAGAATTTGATATGAAGTTGGATTTCCCACCCCCCACCCCCCCCATTGAAGAATGTATGATAGCTGGAGAAGAGGACATGCACTATAGCTATCACCTGAGTGCAGGCAGCAAGAAGCTCCTCTTCTATCTGGGTGTGTATTTCAAAAAGCCTCTAGGAAGTGCAGGGATTTCTTCAGCTTCTGTCTCAGTCATGGCAGAAATCCTTCAATTGACTCAACAATTATGGGATGGAATGAGAGGAAGGCTGTCTTCCTTGAGAAACTAGGTTTACCCTGCAGCTGCTGAGAGCTGCTCTGCTCCCCAGGCATTGTCTCAAGTCAGGATTTACCCCAGGCTAACTTATGGAGCCCAGGTCACACTGTGGCTGCCCAGCAAGCTGCCAGCTCTGACTGGAGGGGTCTGTCCCTTTCCTAGTGACTGCACTGTGGTGAGATCCCTGCTTGCATGCACCTTCAGCGGGTTTGCTGGTGACATTGAGTTCTGTGGTGTGGTTGGCACATTGGAGGGAAGGGATGGGATCCAAAGGGATCTGGGCAGGCTGGAGAGGTGGCCATGTGAACCTCATGGAGCTCAGCAAGGCCAAGTGCAAGGTCCTGCCCCTGGGTTGAGGCAATCCCAGCACAAACACAGGTTGGGGGAAATTGGATGGAGAAGCCTGAGGAGAAGGACTTGGGGGTGCTGGGTGAGGAGAACTTCCCCATGACGCAGCTTCAGTGTGCGCTGGAGCCCAGAACCCCCCCGTGTGCTGGGTGCACCCCCAGAGCGTGAGCAGCAGCTCAGGGAGGGGATCCTGCCCCTCT
>JBCJKH010053442.1:12647-27241 GCA_039877255.1 Loriculus beryllinus
TTCAAGCAAAGGTAGTCCAACACTGGTAATGACAGGGCAAGGAGTAATGGGTTCAAACTTAATCAGGAAGTTTAGGTTTGATGTAAAGAAGAAGGGTGGTGAGGCACTGGAATGGGTTGCTCAAGAAAGTTGTGAATGCTCCATCACTGGCAGTGTTAAAGGCCGGCCAGCATGGATGGAATCTTGGGTGACATGGTTTAGTGTGAAGTGTTCCTGACCATGGCAGGGGGGTTGGAACTAGATGATCTTAAGGTCCTTTCCAAAGGTAACTATTGTGTGATTCTGTGATTCTGTGAACACAAACTCTTGCTTTTATGGCAAGGCTGCACATAAGATAAGAGAGAAGGTGGCATCAGAAACTGTCCTACTTTATATCTCCACAATGGATACACATTTGCAAAAAGCGTGCCACAGTTAGAGGTACCTGTATTCCAGGTGCAAGAATGATTGCATTAATGCCATCTGTGTAGCAAGAAGTAGAGAATGCTTGTTTGTTTCAAAGAACGCTTTGAAAAATGCCTGTGCAATTCTTTTCTCTCACAGACCAGAAGGGATAGATATAGTACAAGTGAACTGAATAAACATTTAATATCTGATAGGTCACTCCTACTCTTTGTACTCTATATTTCTTTATAATGTGCTGATTCCCAAATGTTTCATGCATCATGCAATGCCTGCATATTAACAGAAAATGCTAACTGATTTGCTTGTTAAAAAGCCTCTTACACTGCAAATTTTGTATTTTTATAGGCATAAAAGCTGGTAGGAAAGGGAATTTCTGAAATTAAGGGGATTAATTTTAAATTAAACAAAAATCTGATTTTTTTCTGGAACGAGAAAGAAAAACATTGCTTTGTTTTCATAAGGTTAAAAATACTGAATTTCTAAAATGTTCCTTCATTTGGTTACTAAATGGCATAAAAGTCCTATACATATAGATAAGTTTGTATCAAAATTAAACATATAAATGTCAAAATGTTCTATTTTGAAATTCTACAGTGCTAAAAGATGTTTTGCCATCTAGTGAAAGAAGTCAGAATACTCTTCCCATCATCCAAACTGTAGCTGCAGATTCCACTTTTAATATATTAACATGTTTTTATAGATCAGCTTGTGCTTGCTACACATCATCTGCTTTGATATTTTAGCCATGTCCATGATGTATGTATATCTGCCCTGTCAAACCTCCCATGAGATAGTTCCCAGAGCCTCCAGCCCTAAGGGAGGGTGTGTCACCTCCTGAGCTCCTGGAAGCCTAGTGTCTTGCTTTTCAGTGTGCTAAATTCATCAAGCTGATTTTGTTCTGACAGTGTTAACACAGGTAGTAACCTCCGCCAGGACTAACCTCAGGAAGAAATGAACCTCCAGCATGGACCAAATGTGTGAGAAATGGCACCTTACGCAAACACTGACAGCCTCATACTGAGAAGCTGTGAAATTCATGAATGATGACTAAGCTAATTTTAGCTTAAAAAAAATAAAACAAGAAAATAAGTTTGTTGAGCGTCACTGTTTCAGACTTGTCGTGACCTCGCTCAGCAGAACGGTCCCACTGCCCATAACCTTTGTCTCCAGTATTCAGTGAGAACTAGCTTTGTAGGCATTTGTTTTCTATCATCAAATCATTAAGTGGTAATGCAATTGTTAGTTTCATTTCCCCAGTTCAATACATTTTCAAGCCAGTAACCATTCCCAGTTCATTAACTGACTGACCTCAGCATTAACACCCCCTCCGCTAGGGTTGCCTTGGAAACAAAGCTTCCTGTGTGTAATCCAAGCTTATTGAGCTCTTTATTCTACATGTGACCCTTAATTACTTGCTAAATTAGAATGGTTTTCTGAAAATCACAAGAGGAGGTTAATATGTTCTTCCAGAGCTGGTCAAGCTAAGATGACACTAAATTCATGGGGAATTCAAATTACATGATCCCTGAAGGTGTCTCTTTCAGAGGGAAGATGGACTTTCCCAACGGGAGGCAGTGTGCCATGATAATGCTCCTGTCACTCACTTTCCTTGCCCTGCTTGTCCAGCTACAGCTTATTCCAGTATGAACAATGTAGTAAGTAAATATCAGGTTGATTAATTACGGTGCAAGATTCAGTAACCACTTGTCTTCTGTAATTAACATGTAACTGAAATTAAGTAATACACTTTGTACACAGATTTCTGCACTAGGAAGGGAACAAGGGAGAATCCTCAAGGCTGAGACAGGGAAATTAACAAAATAATAAGAGGGATCAAAATATTAATTGTAGCTTTAAAAATGTGGTACATTTTAAGAAACTCTCCAACTGTCTTGGAGTATAGATGAAGTGGGGTTGGTGTGTCCAAATATTGCTTACAATTTCTGAAAACACACATTTCCTCCACTGATTTGAGACACAGAAATCAGAAGAAAAGGTGGTACTTTCTAGGATGCTCAGTGCTTTTCCTCTCTCCTGTTTCCAATGGCACATTACTTACTCTGCTTACGTGAGTGGCTTTATGAAGCTGTGCTAAGGCTAAAATGCTATTCCATGATCTCAAAAAAAAACTAAACCCAAAGCCCCCTGTGTCCCAGCAAGGGAACAAGACAGGCTGAAGCAACTCCTCAGCAGAGCCAAAAACGGGGCTATTACAATTTACCTTTCCTTACTGTCTGTGTCTGGCTCAGCCCTCAACACCTCTGGCTCAGCTCTAGCTGGACTTAAGCACACAGTCTTATTTGCAGAGGTGCTCTGAGGGTGCCTTTCAGAAGCAGCACTTACAAGTAGCTCATATGTCCTCTGTCTTTTACTGAGATCACATGAGGTAAATTTTGCATAGGTTTTATACTTTTATCTAAATCCATAATCACTATTACTTTACATGGGGGGCACTGTCATATTTCCGGAAATAAGTAGTCTACAGATGTGTCAGTACTTTCTCACCTCTCAGTGTCCTCTGGGAAATGCTCTGAATCTCAATCTGCTTTGAAGATGCAGTACTGTTTACTTTGCTACTTTTAAGGTAGTCTGTGGTAAGCTTGCAACCCAACTAGGGAATCATACTAGTCCTCCAGGCAAGATCCCAGCAAAGAATGATCTTTCATCAAATGCCACTCACTTCATCAAATGCAGTCTGCACCATGTATCTGTGCTATCTGTGCCTATCCTTGCAGTTCCTCTTCATGCTCCGTATTTGCAGGACTGTACCAGGTCAAGTGTTTAAAATTGCCTTGGGGAAATAATCTTTCTTGTGCAGGGCTCCAGGGAACAGAGCTCTGTGTCTGTAAGCTAGTGGAATGCCTGAATTTCACAAAGCTTACAGGAACAATGTGATTTAATGGTTCTTTTCCATCTGACATACAAGGTTCCTCCCTACTGAGCATGTAGCACACTTGGATCCTTGCAGATCTGTTTTCCCATATATATGTCACAGGAAAGGAGGAGAAAGCAGTTTGAGGCTGGCAGAAACACCAGTCCTGTAACATGTAGCAGTCTTCTTTAGGCCCTTCACAAGTTCATGCTTCTGAACATTATCATTAGTTACAAGAATCACAGAGTTCTGTGTTCAGGAGATGTCAACATCTATATCATTACTGATGTGGCATTTTCACCAGGAGTCTGATTTCTGGTTTAGCAATTAAGGGTTTGTCCTACCTAGTCACAGCTTCTTTCCACACAGCATTTCATTCACATAAATTAAAGCTCAGCCAATGCAAAAAACCACAGTCTGCTTCAGCATGCCCCTAACTACTGTAAAATGTAGAATCATTTGGGTTTGTATACAGGTGCTCGCTTTCACGGATATATATAAAACTTATGGACTAATCATCAAGATGGGAAAAGACTAGACAGCTAAGAGAAGCCTACCAGTTGTACTGCAGATTTCTCTTGGTATAAGACATACCCATATTTTGCACTTGAGTTACAGATATAGCCACCGGCATTTTTGTTCAGAATTCAACACAAGATGCCTCAAAAGTGCATTAGCATGATAAGCAATCATACCTTTTAGAAGGACTTCACTGTGGCCTTATTTGTTTTCTCCCTTTTCTTTCCTCTGCCCCCTTCCAATGTTCTCTCATTAATGCATCCAAATGCTCACAACACTGGAGTCTGAAGGATAGATTCCTGTATATCCACAGGGTCTTTGACTTCCTTGCTCAGATCTCTGGAAAACATGATGGAATTTTTCTAAGAACAATGATAAAGAAATTATATAATCTACTGCTTGGCAAAGAGACAGTTAAGCTATTTAATTTGTTATGATAACACAGAATTTATCCCCAGCGAGGAGGTATCTTATGAAGATGCATTCTAGATGTGAGAGAGATTAGCAGGCACAAAGCAAGAACATTCACATGTTCTTTGGGGTTTCCAGCAAATATGATTACGCTTTTCTGAGTGAGCATCTACCCAAGTGGCACACACAAATATGCAAGCTTCCTTCTTTCAAAGGGAGAGAATGGCCAGTTCAGAAACATGGGCCTGATCTTCATATTTATTGCATGAACCTCATAACCCTCGTTAGGTTATGACCACACTTCAAAATTGTAACATGCGATGGGGTCATGTCCTCAGCTAACAGTTATACTAGCCCATCTTCCCAAATATGTGCAGTTTTAACCTGCAAAGACCTCTTTTGTTAAGTTTAATGACAGTTTATGCTCTTGAAGAAGATAGCTTACATGTACTGGTAAGAATCCTCTGTGCTGGTGTATAAACTGTGCTTAGTATAGTGCATTCCATAGAAAAAAAATGGAGTGCAAAACCTTGCAATACCTTGTACTTGGTACAATTATAAATAGGTCTGTGTTGACAGAACATTATACAAGCAGCAGTGTATACTTGTAGAATTTGCTTGCTGAGAGACATCTCTAGCAGAGATTGTATTTTCTGAGATAACTTCTATCTCAGCAAGACCACTGTGATCTTGACAGTTGGCACTGCAACCAACATGGGCTTTAATGAAGACTTTTCATGCAGCTTCCACTGCTGTGGGCTTCCCAGAATAGCTACATGATTACACGTGCATTCATATGTATGGGTCACACTTCTTGGCATTAATCAAACCTCCTTGGCACCAAGAGGGATGAGAGTGCCACAAATGGAAGTGATGAAGAAAACTGGCCTTTTCCTGTCTTTTATATCAAGTATTTTGAAGTGGGATATCCATAGACTTTCTGTCTCTTAGCCAATGTATGTTTAAAATATGTATTTATACGTGTGCTAGTTTGTATGTATGCAGATGCATATATGGTTTGCTTATTTTCTTCTTTGACTGAGGGAAACAAGTAGCTGAACTGAGAAAATTACTGCAGTGTAGAGGAGCCATTCAGTACAGAGTCATTGTACAAACTAAGCAGAGTTTTCGTTTCTGACAGTATGGTAAAGAAACAACCATATGGTGATCTGGGAAATCCTTGATTATGTTTCTTGATTATGGACTGCTCTCAAGTACTCTGGAGTTTTGCATGCTTTGGGACAGTTATAAAGCCACTATGACGCATTATATAAAACAAAGGGGCACAATCAAATGACAGAACAGTTGATAGCAAGAATGATATATGCAAAACTACCTGCATAACGTTTTATTTTACCTTCTAGTAAGTTGAGACAGTTCAATATAATATCATAAACTTATGCAGTACAGCGTCTCTTCTCTTAAATCCTGTATTGCTTCACTGCTAGTGCCTCTAAGTAGCACAATTTCTGACCTGCCTATGTGCGTGGGTGAGTATGAGAGATTTGTTTCAAGGCTAGTGTCTTTGGTTTACTAGTCTCTTTCAGTGTGGTTATTTTATTGTTGTTGTAAGTTCCAAGACTACTGCCAAATGTATGAAGTAGGCAAGAGAGGGCTTCAAGCTGTTCTGTCTGGATCTCTGATGCATACGCCATTTTATCCTGCTGAAGTAATTGCAGCACACTGCATTGCTCCAGTTTTGGATTTTTACCTGAAAAATTACTTTTTCAATCTTTAAATAATAGAAAATCAGCTGAGTTTTATGTGTCTAGCTAGCTGCCAAGAAGAGACTCCCAATTCCCTTAACGTTTCTCACAGATGTACTCTAAAAGAACCCAAAACATATTCTTAAATTATTCAGAGATATTTTAGAACATAATTGGATGGAAGACACTATTCAAAACAAAATGTCAAGTACTTCTTTATATTAACAAGTATTAACTTATCAAAAGTATTTGGGAAATTTACATAAATTCTTCTAAAATTTACCTCAGAAATATGTTGCTTTTATGTCCCATCTAATCAATGTATTTGCTTAATGCTTTGTATAGCTGGTAATGTACCTTTCCCAGTGAACATGTAAGGCTTTACCTTCATCCATCCTGAAGTAGATGTATGCCATTTTAAACAAAGAACTTAATCTCTCCTGAGTGACTTCAAGATCATCCTCTTTAGCAAGGTCTGAACCTACTTACTGACTCTTTAATTGCTCATACTCACAGATTAGGTAAGAAGGAGAGAAGAGATGTCAGAAACAAATGGAGATGGGAAAGGCAGAGCAAAACATAAGGGTGGAAAGAAACTGAAAAAAAAAAAAAAAAAAAAAAGAAACCAACCAAACCAAACCAAACCAAACCAACAACCCACTCCTGGAAATGGTTTTCTTCTGGAATGAGGCTGTAAGAA
This sequence comes from Loriculus beryllinus, assembly GCA_039877255.1. Taxonomy (NCBI): domain Eukaryota; kingdom Metazoa; phylum Chordata; class Aves; order Psittaciformes; family Psittacidae; genus Loriculus; species Loriculus beryllinus. Next base: position 19,261 of record JBCJKH010053442.1, read on the forward strand.
AATGCAACACATGGTATTCAAGAATGAAGTAGGAAGCTGTAGCTGTTGGTTCAGTCATTGATTTCACAGGGGCACACTGGTCAGATGGACCTCTGCTCCAGTGAAACAAAGCTGGTACTGGCCCCTGCTCTGTGATGCTGCACACTGATAAGCAAACATCGGTCTTTCTCACCTTTATAGATCTGACCCTCTCTGAAGCAGCGACTGCAACACTAACCACCTCTCTCCACCATCAGCTTGTGCGTTCAAGGGCCACCAGAAATTTGCTTTGCTCACTTCTACGTAAGATGGCTGGTCACGTATGTTGTGAAAAATGGCATCGCTTTTTCTGCCAGATTTCCGACTGTTCTAAAAACGAACACACAGAGCCTGTGTGAGATTTTTGTTACAGAAGTAATATCGAGGGAGAAGAACAGACTACCCTTCAAACAATGCAGACCGCGTAAGAGGCCGTAGCACAACCAGGGGCACAGGCCTGCTGATGGTCAGGCCCACAGACACGGCCCCACGAACGCTTCTTAACTTCTGGGGCACGCCCTCGGCAGAGCCGCTCACACACACCCGGAGCTGTTCGAAATCGACTCCCTCTCGGATGCCGAATCTCGGGCCCCCGTGCCACCGCCGTTGCCACAGAAGAGCACTACCGCAGGCCCAGCGCACGCCCGCAGACTAAAACGCCACAGCACCCTCAGACACAACTGGGCCCTGCCGGCCTGGTGGGCTCGCCTCACTTCACGGCACCGTCCAGCCTCCCGGCAAGGCCCAGCCCCACGGCACCTCCCCACCTCACGGCACCACCTCCCCACTCTCCCCCCGACAGTCTGGGGGCGAGGCCCCGCAGGCGGTGCCATGACATCGCTCCGCCCCTTGCCCTCCCCCCTTGCTCTGCCAATCGCGTAGCGCCCTGTTGGCTATGCCCGGCGTCCCGGAGCACGGCTCAAGATGGCGGCGCGCGCGCAGCGGGGTGGCGTGGCTGCGGCCTTCCTCGCCGGTGCCCTGCTCGCCCTGGGCCGCCCTCAGCTCGTCCTCGGGCAGGCGATGGCGGCGGAAGGCTCAGCAGCAGCTCTGCCGCACCGCCGCTTTGAGTACAAGTACAGCTTCAAGGGGCCGCATTTGGTGCAGGCGGACGGGACTGTGCCGTTCTGGGTGCATACGGGCAGTAAGTGCCGGGCGGCAGGTTGCGAGCGGGGCCGGGTCGGGCCGGGCCGTGTTCCTGCCGTGCGGGGAGCGGAGGGGCACGGCGAAGGTGGACGTGGCCGGCGGGACCGGGTAGCTTTGCTTGGGTCACAGGGCCGCCAAGGCAACGGGTGGGGAGCGCCGGCGGCTCTTGCGACCGGCCGCTGCCCGAAGGGAGCGGAGCTGGGCTCGCCCCCCGATCCCTGCGCCTTCTGCTGCCTCGGCAGGGTCTCGCGGCATTGCATGGAGCTCCGAAGGGGCAAAGGAGGTGCTGTGGCAGTAGCTGAATGGCCAAAAGTCCTCCCCTACCGTGCGGCTCAAAAGTACCTTGGTGCTGCCATGTGGTGCGGTCGCTGTGTGGGTTCCAGGAAGCTCCCCGCGGTGTGATGATGTGTCACTGGGCCAGAGTGCGGGCCCGCCTCGCGCTGTGCCTGAGCCGAGCCACGGGGCTGCAGGTCCCGTTAGCTCTCGTGGTGTAAGAGCCTGAAATGGAAACTGTGCCTTGGCAAATACAACTTCACTAAATATAGCTTGTGTCAGGGATGTGATTGTGCTAAAAATGCATCTAGTCTTCTGTAAAGCCTCCTCTTGTAAAACTGTATTGACATTCATGGTACATAAGGTTCTACCTTAGTACGGTTTCTCTGCAGTAACTTCTAATGTGGAGTTTGGTTTTTTGTTTGGTTGGTTTTTACAGGCTTTAATTATGAGTGTGAATCTTATACTAACGTTTCACATTATGCTGTAAGTGATGTGAAGGAAGCTGTCTATAGATAAGCTTTTTTCCTGCTTTTTTCAAGTAAATGATGACAAAAATGTTATTTAATACAAGTGAATTAGTTTTTGTATGTCTATTTTTTTTTTAAACTATTAAAAAATTAGAATATCTGTTATTAAAAAGCAAAACAGGAATCTGTGATTTGTGAAGAGTTATGTGAGATACAGGAGAAAGCTAAACCTTATTAATTTAATATGTATCTTAATAGCAAGGCTAAGGTTCTATTTAAGTTGCACCTTGTGGTACCAAACAGAAGGTGATTAAGTCTTCTGAAAAGCACTATTAATAAGCTGTTGAAGGTAAAAGTGTGTTTTGTTGTTGGGGTTTTTACCCTTCTCAACTGGTTGAGCACTCCACTAAGAAGTTATTCTGAAAACTGTTCTCTAGTTAAGGAGACCAGAAAACTTTGACTTTAGAAGATCTGTTAATTGGCTGGTTAAGCACTTGCAATATGTTCTCTCTCATATAATTGGTGTTGGTTCATTTCCTTTCTAGATGCCATACCAAGTGCAGATCAGATTCGTATAACAACATCTTTGAAAAGCCAAAGAGGGTCAGTGTGGACAAAAACTAAGTCAATATTTGAATATTGGGAAGTCGAAGTGACCTTTCGAGTTACAGGAAGAGGCCGCATTGGAGCTGATGGATTGGTATTAAGAGTTTGATCTAACTGGAAAAAGAAATTAGACAAGCTGTAAAAAGTGATTATTGACTTGTGACTCTTCTTTCTGTTATAGGCAATCTGGTATACAGAAGAGCAAGGCTTGGAAGGCCCTGTTTTTGGGGCAGCTGATCAATGGAATGGTGTTGGAATTTTCTTTGATTCCTTTGACAATGATGGAAAGGTTAGTTGAAAAAAGACTTCTGGCCAACTCTTCCTGTTTGTTTTGTACCTGTCACTTGGGGGGGGGAGGGCAAGATGATGTTACTTTCTTATTCTTTCACTTTGAAGGGATAAATTAAAATAGTCATTTTTGCCTTTCATAATTTTTACTGAACTGTTTTACACTTGTTTTTTAAGCTTGCAAGTTGAAGTGTAACACATAGTGTACCTCCTCTGAACATTGAGGCATGGGTCAGGTTTGGAAGAGAAAATATCGTATGTAACCATATAAGCTAAAATTTGTAATTGCCATGCGTGGTTTGAAATGTTGATATATATGTGCTTTGCAAGAGGCTTATTATAACAAAATATGACACTACGGAAACACAAATTTCTGTCTGTCGTCAGATGCTCATTTTCTTGGATCAAATTTTCCTTGAGTAGTTCAGCAGTGAGAATTCTGTAGCAGATGGGGGTGGCAGTTGCTGTTTTGGATTTCCAGTTTCCAATCCAACATGATCCTTGGAAACTTTAACAATAGATAGTATGTCTCCTGTTTTGTTTTGGTTTTTTTTGTTGGTGTGGGGTTTTTTGTTGGTGGTCACAACCTATCAGAAGAAAAAGAACCACAGTTTTGTTGCAATTTGGTCCTTTTTGAAGACAAAAGACTCCCCTACCCCACCATTGTGCATTGAGAAGGACATTATTTTTTGAGTTCTTGAAGTCTCTTTTGTTTGGTGTTTTTCAAGAGCTGGTAATCTGTGTAGTGGTACAGTGTATTCCTTTATATCATGATTTAACCCTTGTAGACAGCTAAGCACCATATGGCCAGTCACTTATTCTCTGATGGGATGGGGGATGAAATCAGAAGGCTGAAAGTAAGAAAACTCGTGGGTCGAGATAAGCCTAGTTTAATAGGCAAACCAAAATCTGCATGCTCAAGCAAAGAAAAAAATGAATTTGCTACTTCCCACTGTCTGGCAGGTGTTCAGCCATCTCCAGTACCCATAATGATGACTTGGGAAGACAAAATGCCATAAGTCTGAATATCCCCTTTCCTTCTTATTCCCCCAGCTTTTATTGCTGAGCATGATGCCATATGATCTGGGATATTCCTTGGTCAGCTGTCCTAGCTGTGTCCCCTCACAACTCCTGCACTGCAACCTACCCAATGGCGTGAAAAGCAGAAAAGGCCTTGAGCCTTTGTAAGCAATAACTAAGACATTGCTGTGTTGCCAACACTGGTTTTATCATAAATCCAGAACATAGCCCCATACCATCTATAATGAAGGAATTCTGTCTGTAGTGTAATGACATTAGGTGCTTTATTGCAGAAAGGCTATCAGTGATGTTACTTATGTTTCACACTGAATTTAACTTTTTGCTATTTATTTTTCTAGAAAAACAATCCTGGAGTGATTGTTGTAGGCAACAATGGTAAACTTCTGTATGATCACCAGAAGTAAGTTTATTTTCAGTATTAGTGATGGATGTTTGCTTTTGAATGATGAAATGTTGCATGAAACTCTTAAGAAACATTGTGAAAGCTTCTTTCATGTGAAACCTTGTTTTCTTTGAGTTTTTCTATTTGTTAAAACACTGTTATGGCAGTAACAGCACAGAAGTTGGCAACTGATGGATATTAGATGGTATATGTCCTTTGGGATGGACAAACTCAGATAAATGGAAATACAGACTTTTGGCCTCTTCACTGCCTGTGGGTGTCTTCCACGCACAGCTAATAGCTCACAGAAGTGACTGAAAATTAATTGCTTGCTACTGCAGTTAATTGGTTTAATTTTGATTTTGGATTGTTTATAGTCAACAGCACAATTGACATCTTTTTGGATTCTGAGAAGTGTCTAGCTTAGTTGATGTTGTCTGGACAACAGCTTATTTCCATCTCAGTTTGCATCTAGCTTCATTAGTGCAGTCCAGACTATAGCTTATTTTTGTCTTAGTTCACAGGTGTGGGAATTTCTCTAACCTTGGAGATTTCCCTGATGTTCAAGTTTCCCCATTACTGCTGTCTAGCTATAGTGGCCTGTGTAAAACATCTAGTACTGTTGATCTCAGACTTCAGAAAACAGTGCAGTTGTGGGACAGCTTTTGAAAAACATACATATTGACAAGCTACCATGATGTTGCTTAGTGATACATTGATGCTTTTTTGTCTTAGCTGATAAATCATAAGATATAGTTTTATGCAAGTTGTCTTCTTGCATAGTGATGGTTCCACACAAGCATTGGCATCCTGTCAGAGGGACTTTCGTAACAAGCCCTATCCTGTTCGAGTAAAGATAACATACTACCAAAAAACCCTGACTGTAAGTACTCTGAAATAACATCATTATTTTTGTTTCTTAGTTGCTTAAGTGCGAGATTGTTGCAACTGTCTGAAAACCCAAAGACCCTGTATATTGATTCTGGTATGTTCGAAAATGTGGAGCTTGGTAGCAGAAGTTGGAAGGAGATGCAGTGTTCAAAATAATAATAGGGCGTTGAAGATTAAAGGTAGAAAAGCAATGCTCTAAGAGAGTCTTCAGCACTTCCTAAATACTGTTAGGATGATTGTGAATTCCTTCTAGATAAGGAAAGAATAATATTATTATGGTGCTTGGTTTCAACAGCTATGAAGTGTGGGTTTCTTGGTTTCTGAAAAGGTGCTATTCATAGGATGAGCCATAAAATGCACAGCTGTTATTCTATAGTAAAAGTTTCTCTAAAAGTAAACATGAATGCTCCTAATAGAGGGTGGACCTTGTACTGTGTTGTAATGGTAAAAGCTATTTAACTTGTGAATGAAAATGAAATTTCAGACTCCAAGGCTGCTCCCTTCTGGAATGTACCTGGTCCCTAATGTCTTATTTAGGAACTCCTCTGTCTAAATGTTGCTGTTAATTTTAGCAGTTCTGCAGATGCAGCTCTGCATTTTCTTTGTTAAAAGCATCCTTCAGAAAAGTAATAGTTTTTGCGTTCTAGTATCAGCTGCTAAATTAACCGATTAAGTTGTATTTGTGACCATTACTGTAAACTGACAAAGCAATTAACACAAATAGTTTTTTCTGGTAAAATTTACAAGTTTATCCTTTCAGGTATTAATTAATAATGGCTTTACTCCGGATAAAGAAGACTATGAATTTTGTGCAAAAGTGGAAAATACGGTGTTGCCATCACAAGGCTATTTTGGAATATCTGCAGCAACAGGGGGACTTGCAGGTAGAAAATGTTAAACATTGTGATAAATTGTGTGGGGGCTTGCAGGGCTTGTTTTGTGTGTTCGCTTGTACTGCTAGTCTTGATACATTATACCAATTTTTGACCATGATGATGTAATTAATTCTCTCCCATTCCCAAATAACTGGTGTGCTTAGGCCTTTTTCTGGCCAGAGCAGGACTTTCAGTTTATCCTGACAAAAATGTGCAGTCTCATTTCCCACTACGTAAACTTTTGGGAGGACTTTGGGAGGATGCTGTTGCCTGAAGACCCTTTGCAAGTGCAAGGCTGCCTTGAGAAGTACCAGGATTTGTAGCATGTAACAGTAGCAGTTAACAGCGTGCTTTTGTTTTGTTGAATACAGATGATCACGATGTCCTGTCTTTTCTGACCTTCCAGTTGACAGAGCCTGGGAAAGAAGTAGTAAGCATCTTTATGCATAATTAATGAAATATGTTACTGTATATCTCTTGTATGTAGCACCTGATGATGGCATTTCCTCTGAAGTCATACTTGTTACCCTTGTTTCAGGATTTTGTCATGTAGCTGTGCTGTCATCCATTTTAGAAAAAGGAGACTAGTAGTGTAATGTTTCAGTAATAATTCCATTTTCAAGACCAGAGCCCTTGAAGCAGCACCAAATCAACAGAAATCCTGATCTTGAATCAAAACGTGCAAAGAAAACAAATTGAAAAGTACACTTTGGGAAATGGACAAGTAATCTGTTCTTGCCTTCAGCTTCTTATATCTCTAGAACAGTCTGTACTGCCTAACAACATCTATCCTTGTAAAACTTGGTTTCTTTTTAATCACAGAAAGTATGCACATATCAGGCAAAAGCTATGGGTCTCCAGAGGAATGTCTGGTTACTCACTTCAACTTAATATATTAATATGAATTAATATTCTGCTAATTGTGTTATGTCTTCAAATCTGAAGTACAAACAGCCTTGCTTAAGAATAGGTTATACAGGAATGGTGGAGAACATGAAAAAACATCTCTTTTCTCCTTCACCCCACCCCAATGTTTTAAAGCCAACGCCAGATGCAGAAATTCCTCAGAAAGATAAAGGGAAGTATCAAGAAGAGTTTGAGCACTTTCAACAAGAATTGGATAAAAAGAAAGAAGAATTTCAAAAGGCACATCCTGATGTGCAAGGGCAGCCAGGCAAGTTATTTGAGCTATTTTTCACTTGTCAAGGAAAATGTTTGCTTTCCATGATATAAGGATACTCAGAACTGGGGCCTGATGCTCTGACTGATCTTACTAAGCTCCTACTGGTGTTACCTGCTTTAAGAATCTTTGGTCTTTTGATTGTAAACTGTTTTTTGAAATACAAAGTCTCTGTTATCATGGCTGGATTGAGAATAAAACAAATGAGTGGAAACATGCTGGGAATGATGAAAGTCTTCTGGACTTTCTTCTTCTAATGTTGCTCAAGCTGTGGAGAAACTCAAATGTGCAGTCACTCTTATTTCAAACTACATTTTAAAGCTTCCTTTTTCTAAGAAGTACCTATTAATACTTGCAGTTTCCTTCTGAAGGATAGTTGGTAGCACAATGCTAACTTACGGAAAGATAGCAGCATCCTGTTTCCATTCTATGTTGCATATTGCCCGAGTATTGAAATAGGAGCTCTAAGGTAGAGTCTGGGTTTGAATGCCTGCTTATCTCTGTTCAGTTGTTTGTGTCCCATTTGAATCTCCTTTGCCATGGCAGTAGCAAAAATTGAACATCAAATATATCAAATTACAGGGAAAAAAGTATATTTGTGTGGAAACTTGAGGGGTGCAAGAGAAATGGCCCAATGCATATATGCAAGAGGAATGCTTATATGTAAGAACTCCTGTGCTTTTTTTCCTTATCAGCGGATGATCTTTTTGAAACTGTAAGTGATCGTGAACTGAGGCAAATCTTTGAGGGACAGAATCGAATTCATCTTGAAATAAAACAGCTGAATAGGCAATTGGACATGATTCTGGATGAG
>JBCJKH010053444.1:0-23993 GCA_039877255.1 Loriculus beryllinus
GGGCAGCCACAGCTTCTCTGGGCACCCTGTGCCAGCGCCTCAGCACCCTCACAGGAAAGAACTTCTTCCTAATGTCTAATCTAAATCTCTCCTCTGTCAGCTTAAAACCGTTGTCCCTTGTCCTGTAACAGCATGCTCTTGTAAAAAGTCCCTCTCCAGATTTCTCATAGACCCCCTTTAGGTATTAGAAGGCTGCTATAAGGTCTCCCTGAGTCACTCAGAAATGTCTTCTAGCATGCAGAGAATACGCTTGCTCAACAAGCTGGCTTCCTCTTCCCAAATGCAACCCAAGAGTTGCTTTAAGTACAGTGCCATGAAATAAACCACCTGTGAAGTCTGCTGAGAAGCTGGATGGAAACCATGGCTTCTGGCTATCATTTGGACCAGCTTAATGTGCTCTGGAGAAAAACTTCACACGTCATATCACACCGGCTGAAAAAACAGCGTACATCAGCAGTGCTGCAACGCGGAGTAAAGGACTCGCAGCAGGTGCTAACGTGCAGAGGCATCGAGCATTATGGTAACACCTGTGTTTATCTAAATCCAGCCAAAACAATTTCCTCTCCAGTTGTAGGGGAGGATTAAAAAAAAAGGAATAAAACCCACCTCACTTCCAGTAGTAGCAGACGTTTCCTGTAGAGCAATTCGGGTAGGGTTTCCCGTGGTGCACTGTGGCTGTGCTGTGGGGTTCCTCTATAAGCCCTTCTTAGTTTGGGGACACCTTTGGTAACTTCATTGACCCCCTGACTGTCTCTGTCTCCTGCCAGCATTGCCAGGCCCGAGCAGTTGCAGATGGTGTGCTCTCTGAGTGCTTTCCTTAATTGAATGAAAAATAAAGCCTCTTGTAAAATATTACCAATTTAGATGTGACTTATGGGGCACATATGATGCTTATTTTTTCAATTACATGAAAACTTGGCGTGGTTAAACATAGGAAGCTAAGTGTTCTGTGAAGCTGGTATAGATTCCTGGATTTTTAGGTGATTTTTGCTTTAAATTATTGTATAGCAGAAGGGGGTGAAGGAAGTCAGCAGCTAAACTGTGTTTTCCCAGCATGTATTACACTCAGTGGACCCTTGATGCTCATTTCATGACTAATATATGCTGTACTATATGCATTTCTTGTTGTCACCAGAGATAACATTAAGTAAACTATCCCCTTAAGAAAAACAGCTTTTCTTGGCAAGTGGAATATGACTCAAGAAGCCAGCACTGGAGACATACGGTGCTGTGAATGAGTGCTGTGTGTTACTTTACTGGATCTGAGTCCAGGCACTATTTATACTGCAGCATATTCAGCACCAGATTGTTAAATCTTAATACTGAAACAGTGCATCATTTAAATGTTTTTGTTCTGTTTATGTCCCATTTTCAAGCATTGGATATCAAGCAACACTTATTAACTTTTTGTTTCATTTGGACAAGATCTCCCCTTGCCAAAAGCCTTCTAATCGCCTCTTGAAATATTAGCCCATCTGTACCAGCACATTACAGTGAAACTTTGTGCCACTGGGGATGACCTAGGTCACTTTCAGCTTCTTTCAGTATGTGGAATACCTTGCAAAGCAGTATGTCAGTGGTAAATGCAAAGATTGAAGTTCTACAGAAAAGGAGTTGCACTAAAATTACTTTCTCTTGAACCTGTGTAGGAACAGGGGAAAAATATTCCCTAGCAGGTAATTCATGGGCTCATAAGCATTGTGTTCTGTTGCTGTCTCTGTGCAAGAAGCTTTGTTTCAGTGTTTTGGAGGTGGTACTTATGATCATATTTGGGAGATCAGGATGAAGAGCTTTTGCAATTTATTTCAGTTTGATTACTTGCAGGACTGGTGAATAGTTCAGAGTAGAAAGTGAGAAGGAGAGAGTTGAAGTTTCTTGACATCACAGCATCTTTCCAGATACACAAAGAGGTTTCTTGGAGCTTGTGTTATCACAGAGGAAGTAGTTTTCATATGTATTAGTGTGTTAGTGTGTTTTTGGCAGTAGTGTTTACAGATGGTCTTTTTGAAAATCAAAAAGTAAATAAGCAAACCTTAAAAGGCATCAGTTTAAATGGGAGAAAAGGTTATTGGTGTCTTGTAAGGTGATGTTGAGAAAAGTTAACGTGAGCAGAACAGTGAGGCACTGGGAACATAGTGGAGGAGGGAATAGAAGCAGTAGTTGGCAAGCAGAACAAGGCTGAACCGCTTTGCTCTCATGTAAGATGGCACTGTGGCTTTCTTTGTTTGGCATCTTCCTGGAAGTCATTCCTGGTATTACTCATTGTTTTTGGTGTGGGTGGGCCCTCTGCAATTGTCTAAATAGAAATAATACCTCTGCACCAAATGGTTTACCATCCAAGTTTACAGTCTTTATGACAAGCTCATACAGAAGAGGTGATGATCCCTATTAAAGAATGAACAGAAGTAGAAATAGAACTTACAGCATTCTCCCCTGCCCCCAGAATGCTATTTTGGATCTGTGGTCAGCTTCTTGCAGTTGTTTTTTTTTCCACAAAGAAAAGCAACTGTCTGCATGGTGCAACTTGTAGCTGGGAGTGAACTCTTCCTACTTGGTAAATTTCCAGTGCTATCCATCCACACTGGGAATAGTACCATGCTTAGATTGTAACTGTGTGCTGAAAGCCCACACATAGGAATTTTCCTCTTCAAGTCAAAACTAAAGCATTTATTTACTGAAGGGTTTTGTAGACTGCAAAATTGGGACTACAGAATATTTAAAGCTTGTTCTAACTTAGAGAACTAGGCTTTAGTGGGATGACGAAAGATGTGAAGGGAGGAAGCCTCCTGTGCTTCCTTGAAGTAATTTAAGAGCCAGAAACATGTCAGCAGCTCTCTGCTAAGCATTTAAAATCTATTCCTACTCTTCTCCATTGTTTGCTTCAGGAGTCAGTACAACACATCTTTTTGAGCAAGACTGCATTAAACCTCAAGGCAGATTTTGAATTTCATGAGCAAACAAGCTTATCAAAGTGTTTAGTAAATGGCTGGTAAAATATAAAGTATAATTTTTTTTGTTTCCTTCTCAGGAATAATCAAGCTTGGGAGGTGGAATCCCCTCCCTCTCAGTTATGTGACTGATGCACCAGATGCGACAGTAGCCGACATGCTACAAGATGTCTATCATGTTGTGACATTGAAAATCCAATTACAAAGGTGGGTGTTTCTGAACATCTGTCCTTCTCTATTCTCTGAGCTGCTCTGTCGATTACAGCATTACTACAGAGATTAGCGCATCCTGTCTTCATTAATTTCTGGTCTTTTGATGAAATGAAAAGAAAAATTAAGAGTAGGGTGGGTGACCTGGCAGCTTTTTGCTGCATGTTCCAACTGATTTGTGTGGTTTTTGAAGCAGCAATGTGGTAGTAGGGAGGGGAGGGGCAGAAACTTAATTAAGTAAAGATACGAGGCCTTTAAAGGCAGGCCTTTCCACAATTCCTAATTTAATGGGTTATTGAGGCCTTATTGCATCAAAACAACAAACTCCTTTTTTTAGGGCTGCATTGTGAGAATCCGGGTCTTCCCTGTGGGGGGGGGAGGGGAGCTTTTTGACTTTCATTTTTTCTCCAGTGGCCTTCCCAATAGAAAGGCAAAAAGATGAGAAAGGGATGGGTTACTACATATTTTAATTCCTGCTAGTTCTGATTAGCAAAGCAAAAGCTCCTGATGCTTCTATACTTACGTGCCCCCGCCCACCCCACCTCTTTTTCTCCGCCTTTCTGTCTACTGACCCTCAAAAGAGTCCTCAAATAGTTACTGATGTCTGCATAAGGAGTTGTGGCAGGTCCCTAGCAGTGCATGGCATACTCTAAATCTGCTGGTAAGCCTGCATTGCACAGTCTGCTGTAGCTCTATGGCCAGGAAAGAGGCAAAAATAACAGGCAGCCTGGAATAATTTGCTCACAGTTCTTTGAAGCTCAACTTGAAAGAAGAGGGCTCCACTGGGATGGTGTGTGTATGTGTCCTTTGGTGGCAGGTACATATCCTCCAACTGTTCAGTTCAATTTGTAATTTGGAAGTAGCTAGTGCCTCACTGACATTAGCCTCTCAAACAGCAACGTTTCTTTCCTGCATCTCTGATGGAGCTTGGGGTTTCCAATTCCCTCTAATAGGCCTTTCCTTGGCTTAGATACTGGTATAATTTCTCAGCTAGACTGCATCTCTGCAGCATAGTTGTAAAAGAGCATCTAGAGCCCGTACCTGCTATAAAGCTGGAGTGAGGTAACTCATCTCCTCAGAAGTACAAGCTAGCAGGACAGGATTCCATCTAGCTTATTGTCCCATATGTATCACTGGAGGGTATCAGCACAAGATCAAGGTCTCATTCTTTATCTTCAAAGTGCTTGAATGCCTAGATGACATGTAAATAAAAGATAGCCCTTGTCTTTGAGATCAAGATGGTCATTGACTACTTGAACTTCTCAAGTGTAACTGAACTTTCAGCTCCAAGGGCCAGGCTCTATAGGCAGAACAACCTCAGAGGTTGAGTGGAGAGCATGCATGAAGTCTCTCAGGCATGAATGGCAATGCCAAGCTTCTCCCAACTTTCTGATGTGTTTCTCAGGTCTGTCCCCACATATGTAGGCACAAACTGTAAGCTTGTTAAATTAAAAGAGGCACAAGTCACAGAAAGTCAAAAGCTTCACTAGGTATGCAGCTGTAGAACGAAAGTGAGAATGAACTACACGTGACAGATCTTAGGCATATGACTTAATGGGTTTCTGAAAGGCTCTTGGATACTTCAGCGATGAGGGCAGTGATGAGAACCTGTATAACATGAAATTCATTGTTCAAAGCCCCACCTCCACACAATGAGGGCCCTTACTCTTTAGGGATTTTGTTAGTGACAGGGTGGTATATACATTTATTTTTCTATTCCAGCAGGAGTATATTTCTCTGTCTGAAGTTTCTTTGCTCTCCGTCAGGCCCCAGAGGGAATGGTTATACACACATATAAAAACTGTAGTGGGATTAGCTGATATTCCTGCCATGTACTGTCATTCTTTTACTTGAACTACACACCTTCCGGGAGTCAGGCTTGGTGAGGAGGGGAAAAAGGGAAGACAGACCTTGATTGGCTGGCTGAGCATGCATCTGCTAGGTTGTGCTTACTGCTTAGAGGTCTACAGTACTTGTATGCAAAGAATAAGCATCTGTGAAGGTAATGTTTCTATCTACTTGCTTTCTGTTTTAACAGTTGTTCAAAGTTGGAAGACTTGCCAGCAGAGCAGTGGAACCATGCCACAGTTCGCAATGCCTTAAAGGAACTGCTCAAAGAGATGAATCAGAGCACATTAGCCAAAGAATGCCCTCTCTCACAGGTCAGTGTTTTTAACAGACTTAGGGAAGGCCAAATTTATAAGATCTAAAGTTCATATTTGTTCAGTAAAGGTCTTAGATGAAGCAATTCCATAAATACCAAGTAGGTTTCTGGTTTTCTTTAGAAAGTAGAAATTCTAATTAATATGAAAAAGATGATACCATATTTCCTTAGTGCATTTTCAGGTGGGAATTATGAATGAATTTATTGGGTTTTATCCTGCTGTTCAGAGAGATGTAAATTCTTTGCTTAGACCTTTATATGAACCTTTTGCAATAGGAGTAGTAATCCTCAAATGCAAGATTTGAGTAGATTGAGGCCTGCTTCCCCTACTAACCCATAGGTAGCTCTCTTCAGCCTCCAACTATGATAAAAAATATGCTCTTTTAATAGTTGTGCCCCAGTTTCTAGGAAACAGCAACAAAACGTCTATACATAGTTATGATAAAAAAAGAACAAAAACTCATTCTCCGTGACTGCTTTACAAACAGCAGTAGTGTCAGGTCTAAGACACAGGTTCCTACAGATCTCATTAGCTCTTATTTGTTCTCTAGGTTTCATAATGAGAAATTAATAAAAATTTCATGACTGAAAACTCCAGCACCCAGGCCAAGTCACTTTGCTTAGGAGTGAATAATTGCCTTCTAAAAAACCTATTAGCATCATTGGTTAATCTGAAAAAGTCAAAACATCAGTAACCTCTGCTTGCTAAAAATCTCTTGCTTTGCTAGCCCGTATCCAGCACTTTTTCTCCTGTGGTTGCATGTCTTGCATTGCACTGTATGCTCATCCTGCAATTTGTGATCCAAAGCCTCTGTGAACCAAGAGAATTCTTTCTGTGTATAAGCACCAGAGGCGAGATACAGAGCAGAGCGTAGGTCTTTGCAATTGGTAGGAATCATGCTCCTCATCTTCCTTAGCCATGTGGGGGTCTGCAGAATCAACAAGAATGGAAAGGCTGTATAAGGAAAAGCCACATAACTTGTCTTATTTACTAAAGGAGTAGCGGTGACTCTACAGAGTGTAAGTGCATTGAATACAAAAGTATTTTTTCTTTCACACAGTTTAAGTGTAATTTCTTTAAATAGAATTATCTGTGGAATCTGGTCAGCTAATGATGATTGCAGCATATGGTTGTGTCTGCCCATTCTTCTTCAATATCCAGGATAACTAAACTATACATCATTTCATATGCACACATCTTTTGTTGTCTGGGACTTTTTCCTCCCACTTCTATTTCAAAGCCTAGCAGGTGGAAATGCTGCAGTTGGTTTACTCCTTCTATAGCCTCAGTCTGAAATACATTTACAAAATTACTGATGGCAGAGCTGCAGCAGCAAAAATCCTGGCCCCAGTAGTCATTTAGTGGGCAAATCTAAAAGGAGATCCTTCTGTCGAAAACTGAGCTTGCTTACTTTTAAGCACATGTGTAAGTGACCTTGGGTTACTAAGCTCACCCTTGAACTGGCACTGCAAGAATGCAGCTGCTATTGTTGTTGTTCTTATTTATTATTATTACTATTGCCATAAAAAGTTTCAATCTCTTTTGTTTTGGCTCACAAAATGCAGAAGATACAACGGAAGGTTGTATAGGAGCTGCCTATTACCATCATCTGAATATGCCTCTAATACAATTCCTTCTCCCAAATCAGTTTTAAAAAAATATCGTGCCAAATGTGAAATGTCATTACAACCCCCTTGTGGTTAATATATTATTGACAGCAGCAAATCGCAGAGTGGTCTCTTAGGAGTCAGACTGCAGAGTAAATGCTGCTGTTTATTAATGTGTTCACAGTGCCTCAAGTACAGCAGTGGAGAGGGGCAGCACAAGGGAGCTCTTGCTCCCACCAGTGACAGTGCTCCGTCTCTGGTTCCCGGTGCCTGAGCTCTCCATGCAGCCCAGATGGGCATTCTGATTGCCACTAATGGGAAATGTAATCATTCACTTTGATTTAAAATTGTTCTGGTTTTTCCTGCTAGGTGTATTATGTGGCTGCAGCTTAGCTACTCATAGCATACGGCTCCTGTTCAAACACATAAATCCCAGTTAACCAAGCTGGGGGAAAGGAGGATAGGTGGGGGGGAGTGTGTGTGGCAGGAAGAAATCCAATTATTCCAGCATTTCTATCTTTGCATAGAGACCTCTGTCTTTCCTGTGTATTGTATAGCTCATTTCAGCAGCAGCCATTCATTTTGTCCCTTTGCTGAAGCAAGATTCCTTGGGATGTGAGTGCATTCCGTATTTTTCTCCTTGAACTTAGTGCACTGGATTTTCTTTGTGTGGATATTTCTTAGCTCCCTCCTGGTCTAAGTAGTTTTCATTTCGTATGTGTCATGGCCGCACGCATACCAACCATATTTGCTGCTTATTATAATCTATTCCTCCTTAAGGATTTTTCCCAGAAATAATGTGTTATTCAGAAATTTGTGATTAGTCAGTGCCAGTCTCTTCTGAACAGATACTTCATTTCTGCAGCCTTACTGAGATTCCTATTACAAGTACTCCTGGTGTTCCTTTACATTAATTGTGAGGATATGTAGTTTGAAAGTTATCATGGTTCTTTCACCTGCTCTACTGTCAAGTAGTTGAAGAGAATCTGTCCTGGGGTTTTTCACCAATGGTTGATTCACTGTTTGATTTTACTATTTCGTTTGGGCTTTGCTTTCTCAAATAAAGGTTAATGGGTTAACATATTCTGTGATATTTAATAGCCCTCCAGTTTCAGTAATGTTGATTTGTTGTAAAGGTAGAGGATTTTGTGGAAAGGGGAAAAAAAGGGGAAACCCCGAATTGTTACATAGAGCTAAACAATTTCCCTGCCCTTCCTTACTGACTAGGAATTTAACCCAAAGTGATCCTAAAAACCCCCAAGTTACCTCAGCTCAGCTTTGTTCAGAATCTTTCCTTAGCAGAGGCTATCTCCATGTCAGGCTTTCAGAATACTATTGCTTGTTAAAATGACTTAGAGCAAGGGAGGATTTATGGGCAGGGAATTGCTGCTGACTGCCACAATGCTAGGTTTATGTCTCAAAATATTGATTTTAATTAGAAAATTGAATCTCAGATTTAGAGATTGAAGCTGCTGCTTAAAAAAGCTCTTACTTCATAGCTTTCAGACTCTACTGCAGTGCACCATAGCAGCCTTCGAGCGGAAAAGTTCAAGTTCAGAGGCAGAAGAGCCTCTTCACTGAAGGTGAAAATACGTGTTGAGGACTAAACCAGTCTGTACTACCCAGTTAACTTAAGTCTCTCAGTTTTGCTCACGGCTTTTAAGTCTCCAAAACTCAAGAGTTCAGGAACAGCTGGAGTCCTGTGATACTGCAGTGAAGTGGGTAGAAGGCTGGATAAATCTGGAAGAGGGAGGGGATGTTTTTGTTTCTAAAGCATTGTTAAAATTGAGTAAGCCAATGTGTAAGCCTCGTAGCTTTCCAGAGATGGCCAAGATCCCATTTTGTACAAGAGCCTGCAGTGGGCCAGAACTTGAACCTACAGTTGATAGCTTGTTTGAGCTGTGAGATCATCTTCACTCTCCTCATCTCTGTGCAGAAAGGTCATACAATGTGCCAAGGCTTTTTCTGAGCTTTGTCGTAAGTAAGGAAGGAGGGCATAAGGAAAATGTGATTTCTGGAGAAGATGCGTTGGCTCCCCATGCGTAAGTGGTGTTAGGTTGCATTTCCTTGCTGGAAATGTACATGTGCTGGAATGATTTGACCTTGGAAAAATTCAGAGGGGGAAAAAGAAAAGCAAAATGTTATTGTTAAAAAGATGCCTCCTCTATAGAGTGGATGAAGGGAGGGGAAAAAATAGAAAGGAGGAACTGCCAGTACACAGACTGTTTCCCACCCCATGGGCAGAAGCATCATAGGTATAAAGTATAATTTTGTTGGGGATCAGGTGCTGCAGAACAGCTCTGCACCTCTATTTCAGTTGGCTTGTAGTAAGAATTGCTTAGAGGGAATTCATGAAGAATAGAGAGGGTTGGTGGTGAAGTGATATTTTTGTTTTGTTGAGCTTTTTGTGGTTTTTTTGGCTGTTCTATGTTGTAGTATGTGTAGTTCCCTTACCTCTGAATGACACTGTTAATTTCTCCTTCGGGTGATTTTTCACACAAGGACTAATCACATGTTTCTATAAATT
Organism: Loriculus beryllinus; assembly: GCA_039877255.1. Classification (NCBI taxonomy): domain Eukaryota; kingdom Metazoa; phylum Chordata; class Aves; order Psittaciformes; family Psittacidae; genus Loriculus; species Loriculus beryllinus. The sequence continues at coordinate 9,458 of JBCJKH010053444.1, forward strand.
ATATTAACTTACTTGTCTGACTTGTTCTGCACTGAGTGGCATGGATGTTCTTCAATTCTTGGCTGTGTGATGGTGCTGTATTTGGAAACATATCTGAGACATCTGAAAAGCATTATTTGGATTATGCATGCTGAAGCATCCTTACCTTTAGGACCTGGTAACTAAATCATGCTTGTTCTCACCCGAATGCAGTGAGCATATTTTCCCCAGCGTGGCACTGCCAGTTGTTACACAACTCAAGTTTAGATGTTGTAATAACACAAGCTGAGCTGCAGGTCTCAGGCTAGCTTCATGCTAATCTTTCTTGCATTATTATGCAAAACAATACTTATTATTTTGTAATTTTAATTATGGCTGGGACCATGGAGAATAAAACTAAGTTTTTTACTTGTTAGATGCTTTTTTTAATTTTAAAGTCACAAATAGATGATCATGGTGCACTCACATGTCATTCACTTTTCCTGGAATAGATCTCTAATTGTGTAAGATATTTTAAAACAGTTTTTGTCTTTCTTTTTGTACTTCCAGAGTATGATTTCATCCATTGTAAATAGCACATACTATGCCAATGTGTCAGCAACCAAGTGCCAGGAGTTTGGGAGATGGTACAAAAAGTACAAGAAGATTAAAGGTAAATTGATTTTTTATGACTTTCCAAGTTCTTGAACTTCTGCTGACAGTTTGAGAGTATTTGCCTTAAGTAAAGGTGATAATAAGCTATAATAATATTAGTGAATTTGTCTACAAAGAGCGCACAGTCACAGCACATTTGAAATTAAATCTGATACTTTGCGAACAAGGCTGGTCTGAAAACACAGGGCACTTAAAACATGCTTGAAATATCCCATTTAGTTGTGCTGAAAGATCAACTGTGTTTTGAATTAAGCTAAAACGTTCTGGGAAAAAAAATGTTCCAGTATCTCAGGATTTGAAGTTAAACTGCTGTGTAAATTACCTTAGTTGCATTTTATTCATGAAAGCTGAAAAACATCCATCTAAGTTACGTGCCCTTGTTTTCTGTTTTCAATTCTGCAAAGTGTACTGGTACTCCTGCCATGTTTTATCATGTGAATCTGGTTACCAATAGAGGATTTAGTACCTGACTATTAGGAGATGTTGCTCTAAATAACAAGATGCTGCATCCACTGAACTTAAGAGGAAAACAGCCCATTGTATATTGCTTGTATTTTTTCTACAATGAAATTGTGTTAGCTGATTAGCAGTGAATGCCTGAGGCAGTTAAATTACTGTGTCAGTTCATCCCATGCTCACTATTGAAATGTTTGATCACCTTTTAATAGTACACAAAATGTGACACGCATCCCCATGTGTAGTTCTTCTGTCCATCCTTTCCTTCGAGAAGACACTTGTGTGTGTACTGGACCATTTGTTTGTAGGTTTTTTGTTTTAAAATACATGTGTGCTTTGAGTAGGATATTGGGGGATAGTCAAAAGCTTTTCCACAATACCTCCTGGCTCCTCTCTCCCCAGATGTCCGTGAGCCTTGGAGAGCAGCTTTACTCTGTGGTAGTTTTTTTCATAGCTTTTCTCTCTATTGCACCACTGAAGGGAAGATTCATTGTCTGAAAGGAGACATAAGCTGTTCTTGTTGTTTCTGCCTGTGATCCTTTCAGTGGCCAGGAAAATCATAACAGGATCCAAAACATTATGCAGAAATAGGGTAATGTCCTGTCCTTCTTGAGACAGCCATTGTAGTTTTAGTTGCATGAAGATTAGCAGCTTCAAAGAGTCTGCCCTCTTTTTCTCTTAAACAGCTGGCATACATGAGCTTTGAAAGGTTGCTTGTTTGGTTTCCATAAGACAAACTAGAAATCTGCATAATAATACCATGAAGAGTCTGCTGCTCGAGTTAGGAACACATGAAACAAAATTGCATGAAATATCAGAGCAAGTTCTGAGGCATCTGGTTTTCCTCTGCACGTCTGCTCTGTGTGGAGCATACCTGTAAGAAGCTCAGGCTTGGGCTATGCAGTGATTAGATTTTCACTAGGGGATCTAAAAAAATAGAATGCTTTATGCTAAAATTAGTTGTGTCTAGAAGGAAGATTTTTCAGGTACAAGTGGGGTAACAGTGCAGATGAGGAAGTGGAGGTGTTGGTTTTCACCTACTAAAATTTTTAGGCTTGAAGTAAAGATGTTGATTCAGTATCTAAGTACATGGTTACTCTCGTGCCAAAGGAGCTGCCTAGTTTCTTTTCTCTCTAAATTGCTATTGTGTGACTCTGAAATTTTTCTCTAAATGGTTTCTTTGCTCTAAATGGTCTCTTAATAAAAGCATTTTATTTGAAGTGCTCTAACATATCCTCTTGGTTAAAAAACAGTCAAAGGATTCAAACAACTTCAAGGTCATCACCGTTCGCTTTTACTTGCCATTCTAGGAGAATAGAGACAGGCTTCCTTCCTTCCCCACCTTCTTTTTTTCCAGACTGGGCAAGGGTGCCAGTTGCACAGGCACTGGAAGCCCTTAACTGTAGTGTTCTTAACCGCAGAGATGCCACTAGTGTTTCTAGCACACTGCTGTCTTCCACTTCCTTCCATTCTTAGAGCATTGAATTCTTTAAGCTCTTACTTTTTTTACTTAGTAAGTGCACAGTTAAATTGTTGAGCGCAGTAAAAGCAGAATGAAACCTCAATCAAAAGGTCAAGGATCCAAACCTGAAGAGTTTGCCAGATAACTCAGTATCTGTGCTATTCAAAGAAACACAGCCAGTCGCTGCTGTTTGGAAGTGTATGTGTGTGTTAGTAGGAGGAGAAAAAGGAAGGTTAAGGTATGTGTGAAGTAAACACAAGCTGCTATAAAGCAGTTCAAGTGGTGTTGATTCATCAACCATATGAGTGGGAGAGAAAACAAAGAGTCTATGGCAGGTACAGTGGTGCATGGAGAATAAACAGCCATACAACTTCAGGGCAGTAATCTAAACCCCTTGGAAACAGAAAGACTTTGGTACTTCTTTGGGTAGTTTCAAATTCTCATTATTTCTGTTTTCATCTCATTTTGTTTCTTTTCTGTAGCCAGATATTCATACAGGACAGCTCACTTAGCATGCGAAATCTGTGACTTGAGTTACATGCTCCAGTCATCACACTCCCCTTTAATAATAATTTTTAAAAAGGACTTAGTTTTTCCATGAAGGTGGATGGATGATGCAGCAATTAATATTTTTAGATTATAATCTGAATAGATTGGGTAAAAACTATAATTTAGAGTCTTTGGGACCAGCACCCATATCCATGTGTAGCTCTAAAGCTGTTTATTAGAAAGTAAAGGCAAAAAACAATTCACATAGGCTGTGGGGAATGCAAAATGGGAAGAGGCTTCAAAATAACTTTACTGATGTTGCAAACTAGATGCAGCCTACAGTGTTAAATGTGTTTCCTATTATCTGCTAATGTCTGTTTTAATAAAACAGTGGGAACTAAATGGTTGCTTCTTAATCAAAACCATGATTTCCTAAACATAAGCTGTGTGATTCTGTTACAGATTGCCACATATAGATCTCCTAGGTCAAACTTTTTTCCTTTCTCATAGAAATAAATAAACAGTAAAATAATTGTACACTCTGGAAGATCAAAGTAATTACAACTGAAGCCAGGGAAAAATAAGTTCTCTGGAAAGGAAAAAAAAAAAGGGGGAAAAGCATCAGGTTGCCAAGTCTATAGTTAATGTTTAAATAAATATAAGAAAGTGAACGATCAATAGTTTGATATCATCAGCAACAGATGTAAAAAGCTGTATACAAATAGAATAGTATCAGATCTCAAGTAAACATTCTCAGTGTGCATTCTGTTGAGCTCACCAAAAAGACAGCTAAACTATTTATGCTTGTAATTTAAAAGAAGTTTTCAGTTGGTTCAGCTCAGCATGGTAATTTTGTCTTGTGTCAAGACGATGCTAGAATAAAATTCTGCTTGAATTTTTCCTCCCACCCTGCCCCAGCTCCTTAAGGTTTGAAGACATTCACAGTTTACTCAGCGGCACGAGAGTTAGTATACAGACAGATTCAGGAATTGGCTGGTGTGAGGATGGAGGTTTTTTGTCTCTTCCTGGCTCTGAACCTGCCACTTGGGATACATGTGAAGACATGAGTGAGTTTGTGACAGGATGTCCACTCTTTCCAGTCTCCTTGGGATACACATATATATTTGAAGGAGCGGTTGTATTAACACAGTTCGAATGGAAGATGTGCAGTAGTTGGGAAACAGAAATCTGACAGTTCTTCTGTGACCATTTCTCTTCCCCTCATGGACGTGTATAATAATTTGGGGGGTAATTAAGCTATCTAGTTTGTACTCTAATTCTTTTTTTTCCCCAGAATATGCACTGTGAATGAATGTAGTATTACTGTGTAAAGCCTTTTTTAACTCCTGTTACTTACTTTTTTCCTTTCCTTATTTTTGAGTAACGCAAAGTGTTTGAGTACACACCTTGTGCATACATGACAGGACATAAGCATATTTAAACCTAGTTGAATGAAGAATCAGCGTTCCTCCTTTTTAATGAAGGCTGCTTACTAAGTGATGACAACTGTGGCAGCCATGGCTTAGTGCACCGGTTCTCAAACTGTCTTTCTCCGGGCCAGCCCCATAGGGATGCTCCTGGCAACTGAGAACTGCTTGTCTGGTTTCTCTAGCTGCTGAACTTGCTGAAGCTCGAGAAGGTATTCAGTGTTGTTGAAATCAAGGATCTGAATATTATTTAAAAGGCCTGCTTTGGTTCTTAACTTGATTCACAAACAGATGCACAAATAAAAATAACACTTTGTAAGTAACTGCATGTATATATATGTACGTATGGAGAGAAGTATTTCAGAACTTTGCTGTGCAACACAGTTTCTTGTCAAGGGATCAGAGCTGTACCAGTTACGTACTCATTGCCCAGTGTTTTGGGTTTGTAGCGTTTTGAATATTTTTTAGCTCTTTTTCTCAATAGATATTTCACTTCCAAGTGTCATGCTTTCTATTTTTACCAGAAGGACTATCACTGTATCAGAATTCTTTCACAACTAAAACTCTTTTAACTGGTGTGAATTTTTTCTTGTTGCCTGATGACACAACTTAGCTGGGTGGGAGGAAGTTAAGAAGGCAGAGGGGAGAAATAAATACATTGTGAACTTAAAAATAAAAAGACATATTTTCTTTGTCTGCATATTAAGAACATTTCATCTTTGCTCCTGTCATCAGTGTCTGTCAAAATATAGCTTTCTGTGGATGTGAGTTTTGAGACTGTGGCTGTCTCAAAGTTTTTGTGGAATGATGAGGCTTTTCAGTTTAAAGGAGGAGGGCTTGGTTATTTCTATTTCAACAGATCAGGAATATAAGAAAAAGCTTCCTTAAACTGAGAATGTGTTTTGGCTGCTCTTTGATTTTTCCAATATTACTGATTTGTTGTTTGTGTGCTGTTTTATTCTTGAAAGTATGTTTGCTTACTTCCCATAGCGGATAGACAGAGCAATCTGTTTTTCTTATAATGTGTTTTATAGGCTGTTGTAGGTTGAAAGAGGTTAGAAACAGGATTCAGAAGGGCTCCCAGCTTCCTTATTTCCCGGCTGAAGGAACCTAGGATTGCAGAATGGTGATAATGCCAGTTAGAATCTGGGGAGAATTGTCATTGTCTGCTCCAAGGAATAGCTTTTAATTGTTCCTCTGAAGCAGATGTTGCGGAAGCCTCATGGAAAGGCACACCAGATAATTCCCAAGCATTGGTTTTGACTTCTAAAAATATCCTGCTTATTGATACATGCATGTGTATGTATCTCTCCCTGTAAATAGAGGGATTTATGTATATATAGATATACGTACATAGATCTTGACCTTTTTCCTTTTTAAATAACAGGCAGAAATATTAGGGAGGCAGAAATGTTAAGCTTTTTAAGAAGAGATCATTTTATGCCTTGTTTGGATATTAGTTGTGGCTCTGGCACTAAAACCAGTTAGGGTCATTCAGGTTAGCTGTGTGGCTCTTCACATTACTGTAATTTTTCCTTTGCTTACTTTTGCACTCCTGACTGTGTATTTATTTCACTAAAAATAGGACATTCCTCACTTTCTTAAGGAAAGAAAATAACATCATTTGCAGGCAAGATTTTCAATATGTAGATGATACACGACCTGAAGATCATCTCTGCCGCAGAGACATTCTCTTAGTCTGTGGCCTGCTGTGCTCTGTTATGAGAGGAGTAGTTCATCAGTTTGCACTGATCATGAAGAAAAAGTAGCACCTCTCTTTGAATATAAGTGTAAGGTCGTCAGGATTCAGCAAGAGTTATAGACCCCTTGTCTGGTGTTCTCCACACCTGCACTAGTATTTTGCATTTCAGCATTGTCCCTTATGTTAAATGCCAGTTTGGGGGATTTGAGTGTGTGTATTGTTACGAAACAATCTACCCACTGCAGTGCATTCCAGGGGCTTTGAGTTGTGGCCCTCTTGGCTATTCCTCTCTGTAAGGAGAATTAAACCACACCATTTGGTGTTTGGTTTTGTTTTGGTTTGGTTTGGTTTGGGTTTTTTTTTACTTAACTATTATCTACAGAAAATGCATATATGATTTTCAGCTTTTCAGAATGGCTTGCATATCTTCTAGCCCTTTTGGAGCAGTGGCTCTCACTCTTAATAGCACACATGTCACAGCAGAAGGATATATGCAGCTAGCTGAATGCCATCTCTTGCACACGTGTGTGGCTGGAGCTGCAGCCGTTGCTGCTTTAGGGAGCATATGTCAGTGTGATAAAGGTTGGAAGCTTTTCTGTAGAGAAACTGCCTAGCAGCTTGTCCTGTGTCTTGCCCTTGCCATGCAGGGACGTTGGACCTGTTTCAATTAGGAGATGCTGACCAAAGCTGCTCAAATTATGTCACTCAGTTTTATGGTTTTCAAATGTCTTGTGTTCCAAGTACAGAGCTTGCAACAGACCAGTTGTGTGCTGAGGCTGAGATGTCTGCCTGGTCACTTTTGTATTCTTAGTACCTGGCCACTTTTGTATCCTTAGCAAAGAGTGGTTGTCTTCATTTTCTGAAAAACAAACACTTTTTTATTTTAATCTGCAGAATCTCAAAAATTAATTTTCCCTTATATTTAAAAAAAGTATTTCTGTGTGCTGCCAAACAATGACGTGGTAGCTCAAAAGAAAAGGAATTCTTAGAAAGTAAGCATTAGTGGAGATTAACTTGGAACAGGAGGAAAACATGAAGCTTAGGTACAGACATAAGCTTTGGAAGCAGCGATGTGGTTGTGATCCCATGGATTTCATAGAATACATAACTCTGAAAGCAGAATTGAGTTCTGTTCACTTGAGGTATCTGAAGAGTTTATATGTCTGCCTTAATGATGTTTGTGTTCTGTCTCATTCCTTTCACTACCTCTGATGTTACAAGTCAGGAAGAGATGGCACATGTATATCCTGGAGGGGTTGCACAGTAGACTGGGTGTTCTGGGAGGCCCACGAGAGGTTAGTGCTTAAATAACAGGACAGACTTCCGTCACAGTAGTTTGACAGGAAGGGAGGTATTTTTATATCAAATGAGAACATCCATCCATCTAAACCTGTACTCTGTTAAGACAGTTCTGAGTAATATTTCCCTCCTTCTCCTTTTCTGTTTCACCTGACCAATATTCATGCATTAGATCAGGTGTTGACTAAAGCACCTTCAATGTAACATTTTTCCCTGCCGGATGGATCTGGCATGTCCTGCCTACAAATGATGTTAATGTGATTATGAAGAACTGAGTTTGTGCTTCTATGTGCACTCTTGAACCTAGATAGTAATCCCAAAATAATCTAGAAAAATGAGATCATGGGTTAGCTCCTTCTTTTCTGACAAGCATCTTTGGAAGCAATGCAGTCCAGGGACAGCCCATGGGAAGATTATGACTTGTTATGTTTAAGCAGAACTAGCAGAAGATGTGTTGGCATCTCTGTGTCCCAAGGGATGACTTGGATCTAGCCTTCAGGACAAGGAAAGGAGGTCAGCTGCATGCAGAGCCAGCGATGTTAGTATACTCTGCCCAGTTCACCTGAAACTGGTGCTGATCAAAGGCCCACTTTTAATTATGGTTCTTCGAATTACAGAAATAGAGATTTGTGCTTTGGTGGGAACTGAATGATTTGCAGTTGAGAACAGACAATGGCCTTTTCTGTCTGTTTTCCATTAGGCTTGGATGAAGCTGTGGGTAGCAAAGGCTACCCACAGCTAGAGGCCAGACAATTTATGTTTGTGCTCTATAGCTATTTTGAGGTTTTTCGCTATCCTGCAGGATAGAAGAAGGAAAAGATTTTAGAAGTTACAACTTCTTGTCAGGTCAGCCTCTTCAGTCAGCCTGCTTTTTCTCCAGTCCTGGCTGCAGGAACAAATGGCTCAGGCAGAGATCAGGCAGTGAATGAAGTCAGTGCACAACTTTGAGTAAATACGAAGATTAGATGTTAAATGAAAATGAGACTCCTCAGACCAGCCCTTTGCACTGAAGTAGTTAAATGGGCTGTGATTAAAAGAAATAAGTAATTATCCTAAGTATAGATGAAAAGATACAGAATTACCACTTAAAAAGCACCTCCTGTGCTCTGTAATGGTTCTGTTATTTGTAAAGTGGTAGTTCATAACTACATAGCATAAGCAAGAGGGCACCCTCTGGGTGTAGTGCAGCAGCCCTGTCTCTCAGAGGCAGAGAGTAGTACCGTGCTGGAGAGCGCTTTGTCTCCCAAGCACCGCTCCAAAGTTCAGGTCTCGCTCCAGTGGGTAGGATGGTGCTAAGCCAGGAGAAATTGTGGGAACCTTTGTATCTCAAGCTTAGCACAGGGCATACCAGAGTTCACAGAGTTCTCCCTGCTTGGCCGTGGCCACCGCTGGTAATGGCTTTTATGTTCACCAGGTTTTAAATAATAAATAAAACAAAGAAGCAAACTGTGAAGCACTAGAGAGCAGCCCTGGGTGGTGACATCCTGTCACAATTGAAGCATGGCAATTCTGCTGGCTAGTAACTTATTACAAAACATTACCAGCCTCTTCCCTCTCTGAGGCAAAGTGCCCCTTTGCCTGTGGGATTGAAAAGTTCAGGACTTGCTGGGTCATGGATGCTAGCGGGATCTCTCCATCTCCACCGCGGTGCAATGCTGGGAGATGTTAAAACGCTCTTGCTCTCCCTAATGCATCCGTTATTGTGCATAGGAATTTGGTTTCTACTGCTGTCAGTCAATTTAGTGCCACTCATAAGCCCTAAATGCCCCACAGGCTGTTTGTCAGAATGTTCTTATTAACAACTCGGTGAAAATAAAGGGTGAGGGGAAGGGAAGGTGGAGAAATAAATCTTATTTTAAATCTTGTGAGCTAGTTTTATTTCAAATGGAAAGTTGCATGCGGACCACCCCAAGCTATTGTGCTGCAGACTGTGTTAGCTGCTTGACTGTGCAAAGAATATTAGGGTAGAGGTTAAGAGCATCATACAGAGGAAGGGTGCACTGTGTTCCTTTTGTGCTGTATCCAGGAAATTTCTGACTCAGTAAGGAGTTGAAATACATCTACACGCCTGGTAATCATTATGAGAAGAGAAAGGAACACTGAAATTTGACAATTTTCTGCACCCATTCTGGGGATTATGTTGTTTTCTGACTGTCTTGTAGAGATAGTGGCATGTTGTAGAGGGGGTATAGGACAACAAAGGGCAGATGCTGTTCTGGCATGCTCCGAGAGCTATTTCCTGAGCTTAGCACAGTACCTGTTGCCCAGACACCTTGCATGTGGGCCTAGTGTATGGCTTCAGAGGGGTATGTGCTCTGAAACGGCAGTTGTACTCGGTTTAAAAGAGCTCTTCCAGCAGAGAGCTGCAGAATCACATACCAGGCAGCACAATACAGGGAGAAAAGGGAACTGCTGCCATGTCTTTTGCTGTGGTCACTCCACAGATGGAGGTGGCTACAGCCTCCTGAACCAGCTTTTGTTCAGCTAGCACAGGCAGCTCTAGCAAAGGACATGTATCAGCAGTTCTTGAATGTAGACAGCAAATGTCCATGGAGCCCCTTCTTTCCCAGTTTAAGGTCCTGCTACTCTGTCTTCACTGCTTTGTATTCCAATATATACAAGTGCCAACCAGTTCATACAGTTCGACAAGAGCTGTAAATGTATCCCTAGTTTGAGTGGACCAGTAGTAAAAAAGGGAAGGATAATGGGGTAGGAACATGGAAAATGGAGGATGCAAATGGAAAATCCTTTTTCAGGAAGATCTGAGGCAGAACATTGGTGTCACAGCAGCTTTGTGGCTCCTGTATTCCTTTTTTCTTAGAGCATTGCCAGCAGCCTGGCCTGTCTCCCAGGGCAGTGCCAGTCTCCATCTTGGAGTCATCTCAGACTTGCTCCTGTCTGGCCCCACAGAGTTTTACCAATCCATAGTTACCAAAGAACAACAGGGAATCTGATACGAGCAATGTGTTAGAGAAGGAAACAGTCTTGAGGAGTTGAGTAATGCACATTTTTTCCATCCAGCGTAACTGTTAATGGTAACCTTTTATTATTGAAGTGGTTGAAGTGACTAGAATCTGGTATGTTTATTGGGAAATATATACATGGCTCTATAGCCTAATGTGATCGGAAAAGGAAACTGATAATAAGGGAAAAATACACCTATGGAAGTGAGTCAGGTGATGGCTCTGTGTAATTGTAATTCCAAGTAGCACTGCAGAGATTAACAGCTTGGCAGCCTTTTCATCTTAAACTTTATTTTTATAGGGGTTTATAACTTGGCACTAATGTCAGGAGTGGGTGGAAACTTGGCAAATGTGGCTCAGCCCAGAAAGTGAATGTTATTTATATTTATTTCTCACCAAGTTTTCAAAAACACTTGGTTACTGTTTCTGCCTTTTTTTTTGACTTGTGTTCTAACAAGTAGTAATTTGTTGGTTTCAGTGCCTTATTCTATGTACGTTTCTTGAACTACAAAATAGTTCAGAACTTAGTTCAGCTCTTCTGAAACTCCTAGTGAAAAGACTCTAAGACTTCTCCGGGTGTAAATGAAGACTGAAAGTAATTCTGGTTGTATTTTCTTGTAGAAGGGTGCTCCAAGTATTTCATGTACACTGAGGAGCATCTTTAGTCTGTTTACACTGGGTTAATTCCTGATTGCCAAGTAACTACTGCACTTTTGTAATAATTGCATTAAGTTTTGCTGGCAATTGTGTGTGTTCAGTGGCATTACTTAGGTGCAGGCTTACTGCCGGGGGCTGAGGAGAAAATAGGGTAGCCACATGGGCCCTGAATTGTCCATGTTGCAAGATGCGGTCTGGGGCTGTGACCAAACCAGCTTCTCTCCCCCACTCCCCTGCCCAAACATGACATCTCTATATCAACTCTGTGTTCATCCCTGATATCAACACTGCTCATATGTCCCATTTCACACTGATTTAATGGTTGTTCCTATTTGTAGAGAGCTTTCTGTACCTGATTTTCACGGAGGCCTTGGAATAGATATTTTCAGTATTTTCAGCAAACTGAAGTACTGCATTGTGTGTCTGGCAACCTTTGCGTACAGTGGTTATGTATTACACATACTGCATTGCGTATCATGTCATAATTGAAATATGCTGTACAAACAAGCACTTAGAAAATCAGTTGGGTTGAAACACGTGAGTTTTGTGAAAAATAGAATTAATAATTTTCTCAGAAATCTATAGCTTTTTATTTTGAAAATTTTGGAAAGCAGTTATTTTACAGAAGGATAACGATGATGTGGGTATTTCCTCTAAAAGAATGGGAAGAGCGAGTGAAAATTTCTGACAGGAAAATTCTGGGTACTCATTCACCTAGTTGTAAAATTCAGTACTTGTGATGTTCTGGAATGACAGCTCTAAAGATAGTAATTGGGTGAGTTTGTGTGTATTCAGGGCATGACTCCCTCTCCAGTGAGAATTCAACCCTCTCTGTCTGAGATTAACCCTGGAAGGTGAAAAGAGCTGTCCTTCTATTTAGAAGGAAACAGAGAAAGTCATCAGTAAACTGTCATCCTGAGTATGAACTGTGGAAAGCTTCAAAGCGGTATATAGGTTAAGTTTTAAAAAAGAGCCCAAAGCCTTGTACAGTTGTTAATCATTGCAGAAGTTATAATAGTATTATAGCATTTATGAGTAAATCCTATCTTGTTATTTGCTGAGAGCAATACAGGGATGAGGTAGTAGTCTTCTAGTTGTATGGTATATGTCCCTGACCATTATATAAATGCCTATCCAATTGCATGTAATGAGGCTCATGGAATCTACAACGTACTGTAAAATGACTTCTGATTACTTAAAATTATCGAAGTAGCACTTTTATTTATGTACTTCTAAAACTTAATTTTGTATTTTAAATATTGCTTTTAGAGGAAATTTAGTTTTGTAATATGTACATTCAGTTTTTCAGTTACATGAAAAGATACGGCTGTTTTGCTGACATAAGATATTGAAAAGGGACAATATGTATCAGTATATGAAATCACAGTATATGCATTTTGTGTGCAGTGTTTCCTTTTCTGTAGCATGGTGTCACTTAGGGATCATGGGTCTTTGTTATGCTAAACAAAGGTTTTTGAGGAGAGTGAAGTCACTTTCTTTACAGTGGGCATTCATGCAGAGATGGTTTAAGGTTTGTGGACAGACTCACAGTGATGAGGCTTTGGGTATAGGAGCTATTGCTTTACAGTTTTCTCATGTGTGAATTGCATGGTTTTGTAGCATGCTTTCACACAAGCAACATGATTCTGCTCTATTGCCCCCGAGTGAATTGATGTTACCAGATAACTTCATCCACACAGAATGCAAGGTAGAGTTTAAGTTGTAATAGTTGCTGAGTTTGTGATGAGAAGCAGTTCCATGAGCTGCACAGGGAATGGTCTAGTTTCCACTGGGTTTTATGTGAGTGGATACTAATTTGGGTTTCTTTCCTTCATCTAGATGCCAGTGACTCTGAAACACTGATTTCTTATAAGTATTACTCAATTTGCTGTGACATGCTTGAAAGTTTGTGACATTGTAAGTGGAAATGTCCAAGCTTGTTGCCTTAGGAAATGAGATTTGAGAAGATACCTGCTGCTGATTTGACAGGGAGGTGTTCCTGAGCACTGGGTGGTGCCAGAGAAGTCCAAAAGAATGTTGATTATTGTTGCTTTTTCTTTGTGCTGCTTTTGCTTATGGTTCAGTGAAGCTTTTGCGCGAGTGTAGATTTGCAAACTAAAGCAGGTGCTGTTGTGTAGAGTCACCTGCAGTAACCTTTACCCTAACAGTGCTCTTGTGAGTGCAAACTGGAATGACGGCAAACGAATTTTTCTCTTTTAACAGTGGAAAGAGTGGAAAGAGAAAACCTTTCAGACTATTGTGTTCTTGGTCAACGTCCCATGCACTTACCAAATATCAACCAGCTGGCAACCTTGGGAAAAACTAACGAACAGTCTCCTCATGGCCAAATTCACCACAGTACTCCAATCCGAAACCAAGTGCCAACGATGCAGACAATGATAAACCCTGGGCTCCTGTCTCCTCAGCTCAGTCCACAACTGGTGAGGCAGCAGATAGCAATGGCCCATCTGATAAACCAGCAGATTGCTGTCAGCCGGCTATTGGCTCACCAGCATCCACAGGCTATCAACCAGCAGTTCTTGAATCATCCACCCATCCCTAGAGCTGTCAAACCAGAGCCATCAAATTCATCGGTGGAAGTCTCTCCAGATATATACCAGCAAGTCAGAGATGAGCTGAAGAGAGCCAGTGTGTCTCAAGCTGTCTTTGCAAGAGTAGCATTCAACCGCACACAGGTATCAATTTCTATTCTATAATCAAGAAGTGCTGAGGGGGCAAAGTTGTGTCTCTTGTGGGGCTGTGTGGTTGTTGCAGACCAAGGCAGGAGGAGTGCATACGAACAGGTCAAGCTATGCTTAGTTTCTTCCCTCAGTCTCTGTTGGGATTGAACATGGCTGTTTCTTCCTGGAACAGCTGTTTTCTGTGCTGTTACCTGAGCTTTGTTCTCTAGCAACCATTCTGCTAATGTGGGTTCTTCCTTGAGTTTCTCTCTGTGATTATGAACTTCCACATCTGCCCCTGCCTGATGGCCAGGAAGAGATAACAAGAAACAATGAGAGTCAGAAGTGTCTCTGGGCTTCTATCACTTCCTCAATTCCTTCCTGTTATACCTAGTGCCACAACTAGTGCTAGAGGCTACTGCCACAAGAAATGTGTAAGACAAGTGTGCATAGGCCTAAAGACTGACTGCTGGGAAAGATGTCTGCCCTTTGCAGCAGATCATACTTGCTTCCGTACATCTGACATGGGTTTTCTCACTTGCTTAGTAAAATGCAGATGTTGAAGTGATTGCATTGTAGGGTCAGCTTAAGCCTAACACCTGGATTACACAGGGTGAATGTCTGTTCAGAAAGACCATTTATATTTATCCTGCTTCAATTCAAGATATACAAAGTATGATCTGTCTGTTTTGATGCTCTGTAGTAAGGCTAAAGAAATATAAAGTGGCTTAATATTTCATGTTAATATCAATAAATTACTGGGGGGG
>JBCJKH010053444.1:34320-81048 GCA_039877255.1 Loriculus beryllinus
AACCTCGTCCCTCCTTCTCTGACCTTGGGGTCCGTAGGGCTGTTTCTCTCACATATACTCACTCATCTCTCCTGGCTGCTGTGGGGCAGCAGTTTCAGCCTCCTTAAATACATCATCCCAGAGGTTCTACCATTGTTCCTGATGGGCTCAGCCTTGGCCAGTGGTGGGTCCATCTTGGATCCAGCTGGCACTGACTCTGTCAGGCAAGGGGGAAGCTTCTGGCATCTTCTCACAGAAGTCACCCCTGTAGTTCCCCACCACCAAAAGCCTGCCATACAAACCCAATACAGCTCTCTTTAAAGTTGTCTGTGCCTTTTGACACTGTAAGAAGGATGCTTTGCTTGGCATCAGGTATATCAGAGCTGTTATGGGAGAGCTAACTTCTCTCATCTTGTCTGTGAGGCATGCAGCTTGCAAAGCCATCACATGGCTCTCTATTTGCACTACACAATGTGCTCTTACAGGAGCTTGCAGGCATGCTGTAATTCTTGATAGGACTGTCCTCTGTCTTCTCTATTTCTTTTTGAGAGCCAGGGGCTTCTCATTCAAGTAACCTGCGCTGGTGCAGTGGGAACATTAGCAGGCTGTAAGCATCCAAAGTGTAAGACTGCGTATGGATCATCCCTCAAGACAGAAAGGACGATGGTTTACTGGAGTGTATGTTGAGATACATAAATTCCCAGCTTAGTTACCCTCTTCTCTACCTTCAGATCTCATTAAAGATTTAGACTCTTAGAGCTGAGCGAAGCTGACAACATGAAGTGCATTGCACCCATTTACAGTATGTATGCAGCCCCATGATGAGGCAGGACATGAACACTCCTCTGTGGTTACTGAGGAGTACTAATAAAATTGTTCTCTCTGCAGTACACAGGCATATGCTTACACATAAGCATATGAACAAGCTTGTGGGCTTCAGACTTAATGGACTTTCTGGGCCTAACTAACCTCCTTTTTATACTGCTGTCAGGGAGCAGCTTGCAGGGGTTTGCTGCTGCCTGCAGATGTGAAGGGAATATGTATTGCCTGGCTTCTCTGGCAATGCTTCCTGTGCACTCTCTGCTTCCCAAGAAGGGAACCTCCACATTTTACCCAGTGGACCATGGTAAAAATGAACAGAGTATACCTGGTGTTCATGATCTCCTCCTCTGCAGTATTTCTAGCAAATTTGGTACCTGAATTCCTAAAGAGCTGGGATATTCTAGATATAATTGCCAGATATGGGGGGGGTTCACAGGATGTCCAGCATAATCAATGCCCAGGGGAAAGCCAAGAGAACAGCTGGAGTCTTGCTCAGAGTGGGAGAGCTCTGTTGTGTGAAAGGTAATGGAAAACTTTACTGTTCTGTTTTGGTGCTGAGTAACTTGATCTATATGGTTATTTTTATTCTTTTCTGTTTACATTCTTAGTACCCTTTTCTAATTTTCAGACACATATTGTACTTTCTCCTTCTATCTCCCGTGAGCTCCTGGATAGATTTCTCCTGAAGCCCCTTCCCTCTAAAAACACAGACAAATGCAGATTAAAGGTATGTGCTTTTGCAAGAGAGTCGGTATTCGCACTGCCACTCTCTGGATTAAGATTGCTGTGGTTTATGTATGTGCAGCTGCTTTCTAATTAAAGCCCACATCTGCCCCTGCTTTAATGCCAGTCAACTCTAGTGAAGTCATTAACCCTCTCTGTTACTTCCACCTTTTGTCCTATGGGCACGTGAAAGGACAAGTGGGTTGAGGAATGAAAACTCTAAAGCATGGTTCTCAGTCTCACTGGGTTTATGCTCAGTACTTCTGAAGAGGTAGGGACATGGAAGCCAGCTCTCTTTGTGTTCCCTCAATCGTGGTTACATTCTGGTTTTAGTCTAATTGAACACACACTCAAGGCCGGGCTGCAGTCCTTCATCCTGCTGCTCAAAGACTTTCTACATTAGTGTGTCTGCTCCCAATCCATGTAGTTGCATGCCACGCCTGACAGGCCCCTTCTGGGAAGGACATGCATTTGTTGTGTAAAGGGGGTTACCCTGTCATCCATCCACCCAAAGGATCTCCTGTGTCAAGGGAAGGAATCCTTAGTAATTTCTCCCTTGCTTTGTGTTGCTTCAGCTGGAGAGCCCTCTGGTCTGGCTCTGGAGACTGCAGTCTCCCATCCAGCTTGTAGAATTCAGGAGGCCATGTCATCCAGAAGGGATTTTTGTATGATTCCTCTAAGTGATAGATGAGATAAATGAGGACAGATGAAAGGTTTGCCTCATTTCCTTGTGACCGAGCAGTAAAACAGGGAATATGAATTAAAAAAACCCAAACAAACACCAAAAAGAAACGTAAGGAAAGTTTGACCTCTTTGACTCTTGGAGCACTGTTTAGACTTTCAAACCTGAATCAGCCCAAGTTTGTGGCTTATTATGCAGGCTGCTCTTGATAACTTCTGAAACTTCATCCAAATGAACTATTCAGATCCTGGGTGGAGTAACATTAATGGTGATGTAACAGACCTGAGGTCAGTGCATCTCCTCCCAGTGTGTGGTCTGTGAATAATACGTGGGCCTGTGGGTCCCAGAAGCAGTGATCTCTGTGTGAAAGAATTTGAAATAAAGGGTAGCTGTATCACAGTTAATACTCCTATTTCCTCAAAGAATCCATTCACTGCACAGGAGGAAGGAATGGCCCTGTTCGACATTTGTCTTTGAAAGAGCACTCAGAAGTGGAGGGGCTCTGACTGAAGTCGGGTACACCTGAAGAAAGTCTCCATCTGAAACAAATGCCTGTAAACCAAACTGAAGTCAATGTGTGATGCAGGCGGCTGATGGTTTCTGAAGTCACAACATTTTTGTCTTGATGCCTACAAATGAGATTAATTGTAATGTGAGCAGTGATAATCACACAGTATGAGAGGGTATTGAACAATCTCTTCTCTCTAAGCATGACTTTAAGAACTGCTGCTTTAGACAACTAGATGATCTTAAGGTCCTTTCCAACACTAACTATTCTATGGTGCAGATTTTGCAGAGTCAGGGTGACAGCTTAGGACCTGGTTGGCCGTTGGTGCTTGGAGTCATGGGCGCAATCCGAAGTGATCAAGGGTAAGTGATGGAAATGAAACTTAAAAATCAAGTAAGATAAGAGCAGTAGAATAATTCCACTTTTTTTTCTGACTTTAATAGTCACCTCAATAATAGCCATCATTTTCATTGTTATTTTTAGCTTCTGAACAATTTTACTCAACAAAAGTAAAATTTATATTTTTCCTGTAGCACACTTTTCTTTTACTGAATAAGTCTTTCAGAAGAACAGGGTATTGTTCCACTCTAGTGTCTCCTGTGATCACCGTGCAGTGTACACTGAGAAGGACTCCTGGTGCCAATTCATTTGATCTTAACCATCTGCTGGACATGTCTGATGCTTGCAGATAATTCTGTATGGCTTGGCTGTTGCTCACAGTTCTTCTGTTGTTTCTTTTTCTTCCAAAATCTTTGGGTAGTCTCTAATGTGTGGCATCTTCTGAACACTCTGTTTTTGTTGAAGCCTTCCTCCCTAAATGGGTGCTGGTAGCACAAGGGTGAAAGTTTATTGACTTGCTGTGAGTGAATCCCTTGACTGGTGCAGCTGACTCTTGCCAACAGTAGGGGAATGTTAAAATGAGAAGTGAGAGGTGAAGTTGCAGGGAGTTTTTTGAAATGAGCAGTAAAATGAACATTGGACCCTGGAACTGTAAGCCCCAAGACCTGTACCTGCACACTTAGACCATATTATTCCTTCTTTGGTGCTAGTGAAGACTGGCACCAGGATAGGTCATCAAATAACCCTGGTATCAGAAGAATTCATGTTGGCCTCTCTCCTTCCACCCCACCTTAGCTTCTGTATTCTGGCCACGTGAAAACCTGCTAGAGCCCCTTCAAATGCTTGATGGATTTTGCCCTTGTATCAGTATTGCTTGCTCTAGCAGTAGTAGCACTCCCCAAAATCCTCGAGGATGTTTACATATATGGTTGTGAGCATCCTCTTTTTGGTAACCATGCTTTCTTTGGTACCTGCTGTTTCCATACTTGGTGCAGTGTGTTCTGTGGTTCCTACATGCCTTTTGATTTTCACTGTTTTTGTTGATGGATGAGAACCAACAGAGATTCCTTCTCAAGATGGTTTTCAGATCCCTTTTCATCTCAAACCCATACCTCGCTGGCAGATAATTCAATGTTACTAAGATCTTGTGTTATATCCTAGTCTTCTCCAGCAAAGCATATAGAATAATCTACTTAACTACATAGCATTGTCTGCCAATATCATACCAACTATAGTAGGAAAAAAATTAAGCATGCCTCATTTTCCTTGGGAAACAGCTGGATTTCTTACTTCACTTATAGCTGTGAGCACAAGATTCAGGCGCTATTATCATACATTACATATAAACTTACTGACCATGACACTTTCTTCACAAAAGTCTTCCCTCAGCTCAGTGAACATCCTGGATTCCAGGATTCCAAGGTTTTAGTTAAACATGACCGTGCTGCTTCTGAGACCTCCTTCTCACGAGCCTTTTCTGTACTACATAACATCTTATCCTAGCCAAATCTTTTCAGAATAACTGCCATTAAATAGATATTTCATAAATATTTTGCCTTCAGAATTAAATTCTGAATGCAGACATTAAATAGGAATGCATTTTTATTTATTATGGAAGATGCATGCTAACATAATGATGGTCTTACTTGCTCTCTGTACTACATTTTTATTTAATGTTTGCATTCAGAAGGCAAAGTATTTTGAAAAGATTTTGTCCAACATAATATGTATTTTGCCTACCTGTTTGGCATACTTTAAGTGATTTGTGATTGCTGCTACAAGAAACTGTCCAGAAGACCTTACTCTCTGGAAGATTATCATGCTTAAACTTAAGCTTTGTTTTGTCTGTTGTGGCATTTTTGGCTGACACATTTAAACTAAGAAGTCCTAGAACTCTAGAACAGAGAAGTGGACTTTACTATATAAAGCTAGTGAGGACCAGTGGAGAATCTGAACTTCATTAGCTAGTTAACATGGACTAAAAAGCTTCATCAGAATTAGAAGCTTCAACTTAATACCTTTAAAAAGCCTCTAGGTAAAGCACTTAAAATGTTGCAAATCAATCTCAAAAATGCTAAATGTATTTTTTTCTTTTTCTAAATAATGCTGTCTCCTGAGGTATTGTATTCAAAACGTTGCTGTGCTCTTGAAGAAGTTAGAACTGAGTGTGTGCGTGTTTTGTTTTTTGTTTTGTTTTTTTAAGAGAGTCCCTAATACGGACTGCATTCCAGTGTCTTCAGTTGGTTGTGACAGACTTTCTTCCAACAATGCCGTGTACTTGTCTACAGATAGTTGTTGAAGTTGCTGGAAGCTTTGGACTTCACAATCAAGAGTTAAATATCAGCTTAACGTCAATCGGTTTGTTGGTGAGTTTTATATTAAATACAGTGATGCTGCTTCTCTGTTTTTTTTCTTTTTCTTTCTTTTTATTTTTTTTAGTTAAAATTAATCTGTAGTCAATGCTACATATTAAAGTCAAAACCTATTTTTTGAGTTCTTAGTGAACTCCGATGCTGTCATTTGGAATTGTATGTAAATTGAATGAGCACAATTTATCTTTAATCTGCATGACTCCAGGGTTAGTTAAAGAAGTAGTGTTATATCATAACTGTGTTCATCAGTATCTTATTTTTAATACATTCTCTCCCTTTCTAGTACTTCGGGTGTAAATGGAACTTTAAAGCTGAGGCTAAGAAAAATACTTTCTACGCCTTTTGGTGTTTATGTGCTGGTTTTCTTCTGTTAGTGTACGGAAATTAATATCTTGATGTACTTCACAAAATATTCTTAAATATAAAAGTGAGAAACAATTTACTGCATGACTATGAAGAGCATTATAATATTTTTATTGTACAACAGCATATGTCTTATTTATTTTGTAGTGGAATATTTCAGACTATTTTTTCCAAAGAGGTGAAATAATTGAGAAGGAGCTAAACAAAGAAGAAGCAGTGTTGCAGAAACAGGCGGAAGAAAAGGGAGTGATGCTGAATAGACCTTTTCATCCTGCATCACCATTTGACTGTCTTTGGTTATGCCTGTATGCAAAACTTGGAGAGCTGTGTGTGGATCCCCGACCTGCAGTTAGGAAGAGCGCTGGGCAGACATTGTTTTCTACTATTGGTGCTCATGGAACTTTATTGCAACATTCAACATGGCACACAGTAATATGGAAGGTATGATGTGCAAGATTCCACTAAAGGTTTTCTAAATTGCATTCACATTTTAATAGCCACTGACATGCTATTTTAATATCAATTAGGTAGTTTATTTTAATATTTTTAACATATGGTGGCAGAAATGTGATTTCTTGGGGAGTGGGGGTGGTTTTTTACACTTTCTCTGGCCCTTAAAACCTCTTATGAAATGTAAATTTTGTATTTTGATCATTACTTTCTTACTCAGGACTTGAATAAAAGTCTGTTTGCTTCCTACAAGGAGAAATGACTCATTTTTGGTGCAAAAATATGGAGATGTTTGAGGGTCATGTGAGTGGCCCGATCTGATATTAGACTGAGCTTTTGGGTCTCTTCTTTGACAGAATCTGTGAAATGCCCTGTTCTGGATCACAGCCATGTTGGTTGTGCCTTATGTAAAAATCAGGCTGTAGCTGAGTCTGCCTGTTGTATCTAAGAGGTATTTGAGATCCACTGGTTTTAGCCTTCTGTTAGTGCTAACACTGTTCTCAGTGGTTTTGATCATGCTGTTTCTAACCATTCTCAAGTGAACATCAGTTGGCAGATTCTTACTCTTAGCTGTTGCAGAGACTCTCTAGAATAAGGGAATACTCAAGGTGACCCAGTGTCAAAAAAGATAACGGAAAAATTACTGGTTTCTTGTTTTACTATGAATACAACTATGTTATTTGAAAAGTTGCCTTTTCCCTCTTTTTCTGACTATTACAGGTTTTATTTCACCTATTGGATAGGGTTCGAGAATCTTCTACCACAGCTGACAAAGAGAAGATTGAATCAGGAGGAGGCAACATTCTCATTCATCACTCAAGGGATACAGCTGAGAAGCAGTGGGCTGAGACATGGGTATTAACACTGGCTGGAGTTGCAAGAATTTTTAACACCAGGAGATACTTACTGCAGCCTTTAGGTAAAATTTATAGTTTAAAATTAGTGAGAGGCACAGTAATAAACTTTCTGCTCTTGTATATTATTTTTTCTCAGTTAAAGTACTGGGCAAGAGTCGTAATCTTAGCTTTAAAGTGTGTTCTGTTTTGTCTCGCCTCAAATGTCATGAAAATTACAGAGTTTTTAATTCATCCTCCTTAGAGTCAAAAAATTGTAACTACC
This sequence comes from Loriculus beryllinus, assembly GCA_039877255.1. Taxonomy (NCBI): domain Eukaryota; kingdom Metazoa; phylum Chordata; class Aves; order Psittaciformes; family Psittacidae; genus Loriculus; species Loriculus beryllinus. The sequence goes on from JBCJKH010053444.1 coordinate 41,678, forward strand.
AATTTAATCTTCCATATCACAGTACTTGAGATTAAATCTTAGTAGTCACAATTCTGGGTGCCAAATAGCTTTTATTTATGATAGCCTGTTAAGAGTAATAATTTTTCTGTTCTTTTGGTTGTGAGGATATCTTTCCTTTTGTCTTTCTAAGGTTATGCAACACTTGCCTGGAATTCTTCCATGGCACCAGTGTGTCAAGTTTAACCAGTGCTCTTACAATATAAGGAGAGCTCGCTGGTAAAGTCAGTGAAGTACTGAACATTTATATTGTACAATTGTATGTAGTAGTATTTTACAGTAGCTTGGTAAATAACCTAATGTTTAATTTCTATAAGGAGGAAGCAGTAAAGAAACAGGAAATGTATCATTTGCATTACATTAATGTAACTTCACCATCACATAATATGCAATTAATATATATATATATATATATATATATATATAAAACTAGGAATAAGTCATGTCTTATTTTATTTTCGTTATTTGTGGTGCAAGTTATCAACATATTAGTAGCTATCAGGAGTATTGGTTATCTGCAGAAATGTAGTAGATTTCAAACAATATTAAACCTGAATAAAAAAGAAACCATTACAGGAGTATTTTAATTATTCAGGACCTGTAATTAGTAACATAGAAAATTGGAAACTAAAGTTGAAATCAGTGAAAAACTCAGACTTCAAGAAAAAAAAGAAAGACTCCGCAGTGCAGTTATCAGGGCGTTTTAAAATCAATTATTTATAAATTAATTGCATGACTATACATTTGACTTGTAATTCCTTGTACGTACTTAAATCAACAGGCATCTGGTATGTATAACAGCTAATCTGTTTTACTGTACTGAATTAAGAAAGTACATGTTTCTGATATGGGATGGGGTATGTGATTTTTTTGCTACTGAATTCAACATAAATGTTAGATATATTGTTTCATTCTTCATATTTATGTGTTTCTGTGTTACATTCATTCTTTCTGGTTCTGGTTGAACTAACTGATACATTCTGAAAGTCATTCAAGCCATTATCTAGCCTCATGAAATATCTAGGTATTAGAGCAACAAGTACATGAACAGCCTTTTAGAGACAGAGTGGGTGGGAAAAGGATGAAGAAGTCCATTCCAAGTTGATTTTTTTTTTCCCCTCTCTTTTTTTAAATAGGAGACTTTTCCCAAGCCTGGGATGTTCTTCTTGATCACATCCAATCAGCAGCACTCAGCAAAAACAATGAAGTTTCCTTGGCTGCTCTGAAAAGCTTCCAGGAGATCTTACAGATTGTTTCTCCTGTCCGAGACTCAGAGAAACCTGATACACCACCTGCTATCAATGTTTCTGTACCTGTGGTGGTAGGGACAACAACTGCCACTAGTCTTGGCAGATCATTCATGAGAACTGACTCCATAGGAGAAAGAATAGGAAGATACAGTGGATCTGAACCACCTATAATAACAGATGAGATTGAAGATTTGAATCTTTGGTGGGCAGCCTGGAACAGCTGGTATAGGATTGGTTCAGAAAGTACAAGGCCTCCAGTTACTTGTGATAAATTGACTTTCATTCCCAGCCAGCCTTTTCTTACAGCTTTAATTCAGATATTCCCGGCTCTTTACCAACACATCAAAACTGGTTTCAGCATGGATGATCTTCAAAAGCTGGGTGTCATTTTGCATGGTGCCGTTTCAGTTCCAATCAGTTCTGATGCTTCCCCTTTCATCCTTCCATCTTACACTGAAGCAGTTTTGACAAGTTTACAGGAAGCAGTGCTTACAGCTTTAGATGTTTTACAAAAGGTAATAATGTGACTTCAAATGTGCGGTGAGAGGTAAACTACACTGTGTCTCAGTTCTTCTCAGAATTATAGTTTGGTGACTTAAACAGGATTTTTTAAATTATTTGTAATTGTTCTATTATAATACACTGTGCAATCTGATCTCCATTCTTGTTGCAACCCAAGTGCTCTGCATTGAAAGGAATGGTATAATCTTTATGAAAGACACTTTTGCTTGATTACAGAAATACCTTAAGTGTTGTGCTGTGTTTGTATTCATTTTCTTGTCTATCTAATTTTAAAGTGATGTACTGTTACGAAGGTCTGTACGTGGAGTTGGGGGAACAGGTCCACAAAACAGTGTTCCTTACATTGCCCAGGTACTACCATAACAAAGGCTAGAGGAATAGTGATTATGAGTACTTTGAGTTCATGCAAAACATAAAGTATAGAAGGGTCTCTGGCAGAGCATCTACCTTCTTACCTCTGGTTAATGAGTTAAGGAAAATGCTTCATATCTGCTTAAAAAATTCTTACTACAGAACTTATGCTCAAAGTATTCCCTTCATGCAAGTGAATCTGTAAACACCAAATTATGGTGCCATCTTTTTAGATAGTTAGAAAAAGAAAAAAGTAGTGCTTCTTTCTTTCTGGAGTTGTAAAATATCTCCTTGCAGAATACACTGTTCATTCAAAAGAAGCAACATTGATAATGAATGAGATAATGCATTTATATTAAGCACTGTTTTAAAAATACAAGCCCTGAAACCCCCCAAAAGACCTACTTGGGGAAATGTTAGAATTAGAACTACTTGCATGACCCGACTTCATTCCCTATGGGCTTTCATATTATGACCACGTTGCTTAACTCTGTGGTCATGGCTTTCCCCATCAACAGGATCCTGCCCCATTTAGCTCATAGACCACATGATGCCTACTAGACAAGCAGCAAGTCTGTATCTTGTTTTCTTTTTGCTTAGTGCGAGTTGACTTATCTCATACTTACTTAAACCCCACAAGCAAGGCAGAATCATTGTCTTGCAGTTATTAGTTTATGGGATTAACAAATATTCATGAATGTAATTTGAGAACAGAGGCATAAAATTAAAAGTTTGGTATTAAATCTCAGTTTTGTGTGTGAGGATACAAATAACATGAAGTTTTAATGTTATGTCTGCTCCATTTTCATCCTTTTCCAGTCAGCCATGATCTTCTTGTGGCCTCCACTTTACAGCAGCTTAGCCCTGCCCAGGTCCTTTTTTTCCCCATCTAATCACTCTGTCTATTCATCTCAGAATTTTCTATTTCTTTACTGGTCTCCTTATCCATGCTAAATTACTTTAGCCCAAGTTCTGTTAAAGAGTAACAAAAAAAACTCACCATGAGAAATGGATTTCTCCCCTTCCCTCTTGCAATCTAAATGGTTAGTGTGGCAGTTATAGGACTTTGCAAATACAGACTTAGGTAAGGAAGGTACTTCAATTTGTATAGTACCTCCCAGTACAAAAGCCATACCCCATGACAATAGCTGCACTGGGAGTTGTTAGATTGATCTGAATCATTAAACAATTCAAAGGTTAGTACCAGAATGCTTTAAAGCACAGATTTCTGAAACTAAAGTCCTGTGTCAATTTTTACAACAAACAGCAATCTGCAGAGGATTTCATTTTAGGGTTTGTTGTTGCCTGACCATTACTTTTTGATTTATACATCTCTCTACTTAAGTATGTAAATAAGTGTATTTAATGCAGTAACTAGTACTCAATTTTAATAACCAGCTCTTAAAGGTACTGAAAACATCCTTTGTCACACACTCTGCTAGGCTATTTTTGAGTTTTTCTGCAGCTTAGATAAGTTACCCGATGTCAGAAGCATAAACGTCGTTGAAAAGCAGTTCTAGTTAGATGAATTTTCAAAACTAAGTTACTTAATTCTCCATTTTGTAGCATATGGATAATTTTTCGAATTGAAAATACTCCAGTAGACTGAATAGAAAATGCTTCTATTTGTAAATTAAAACTTTTATAAGAGTTTCCTAAAGTATTAAGAGTAAGAAGCTACTTTTCACAGACTTCAAATTGGAAATAGCTGTTGGTTTTGTTCACCAGTACAGAACAAGTAGCATCTGAAATTTTTTGCCACTGATCCTGAAATGAATAATAATAATAATAAAAATCTTGGAATTAATGGCAAATATATTTTGAACTTTGGCTATTATAGATCACAGAATTGTTTAGGCTCAAAAACCTTTTAAGATTGTGGACTCCAACCATTAACCTAGCACTGCCAAGTCCACTGCAAAACTGTCAATGCCACATCTACATGTCGATTAACTACTTCCAGGGAAGGTGATGATGACTCAGCCACTTCCCTGGGCAGCCTATTCCAGTGCTTGACAGCTCTTTCAGTGAGGAAATTTTTCCTAATATCCAGCCTAAACCTCCCCAGATACAACTTGAGGTCATTTCCGCTTGTCCTATTGCTTCTTACTTGGGAAAAGAGACCAACACCCACTTCACTACAACCTCCTTCAAGGCAGTTGTAGAGAGCAACAAGGTCTCTCCTGAGCCTCCTTTTATCCATGCTGAACAACCCCAGTTCCCTCAGCCCCAACTCATAAGACTGTGCTTTAGACCCTTCACAAGCTTCATTGCCCATCTCTGGACTGTTCCAGCATCTCAAATGTCTTCCCTAGTTCTGCTGCCCACACGATACAAGCCATGATGCCGTTGGCCTTCTTGGCCGCCTGGGCACACTGCTGGCTCGGACTTCGGCAATACCCTGAGGTCCTTTTCCACCAGGCAGCTTTCCAGCCACTGTTCCCCAAGCCTCTAGCAGTGCATGGGGTTGTTGTAGCCCCCATTCAGGACCCAGCACTGAGCCTTGTTGAACGTCATGCAATTGTCCACTGCCCATCGGTCCAGTCTGTCCTCACCCCTGTGCAAAGCCTTCCTAGCAGATCAACACTCTGCCCAACTTGGTGTTGTAGGCAAACTTACTGAGTGTGCACTTGATTCACTCACCCAAATCATTCATAAAGATATTAGGTAAAACTGGTCCCAATACTGAGCCCTGGGTTTTGTTAAGATAGTCTTCTCTGGGTAGTGTAAGTTGGACCTGTGCAAGTAAGCTGCATCTATACAAAAGTTATCCAGGAGTTTGTGGATCCTCCCTTTCTCTTTCTAAGCCATCTGTTGGTATATAAAATAAATTTTATATCTTTTCTAATAGGTATGTAATCTTGCATTAACCTGTTAAACTTTAGTACAGTGACTCTAGTGCAGGAGCCTAAGAGCTGAAATTTTCTAGTGTTCAATACATTTAGATCAGCAGTTAAGCACCTTCTGCCACACAGGTGAGTTTCTAGCATCAAAACATCTTTTCCAGAGTTCAGTACAGTCTTGAACTTGAGCATCAGAAAAGGGATGTGGCTTTTTAGAATAAGTGCTGCACTATATTCATAATGTTGACAAATCCTTTTGAGCACTAGACATGCTCTGAATTGCAGGAAGCTGAGGAAGAGGGAAAGGCCATTGATGATTCATGGAGTGCTCTGCTGCAGGCTGTAGATTGCTTAAGGGTGCAGCTAGGTCTGAGCGTGATCTAGCAATGGCAGTGCCTGTAGCCCGTCTTGGTTTGCTTCCTCTCATGGCTGGGGACTTGGGATATTTTCAAGCCAATTGACTGCGACAGCTCATAACACAGCCCCAGTATGGAGATTGCACTCAAAACAGCCATTGGAGCTGTTGGTACCTTGAGTGAGTTGAGCCACAATTTGTCATCGATGATCTGTGATTCATGAAAAGGGGGGTTGATTTCTCCCCAGAGAAAAATGACAGCACCAAGCACAAGGTCTTTTTGTGGTGTAGTAAATAGACTGTTTCTTGAGGCTTTTGAGAGGATAGACTTTGGGAGGAAAAGCGAGGCATTTAAAATGACAGAAAATAATTGGAGTAACTTCACAGAATCATTGTGTCTGGCTTTGAAAATAAATGCCCTAAGATTGCCTTGGGATTTATATTGCAACAGGAAATCATTAGTCTATGACAACATGATATTTCATTGACATCTTAAAAGCACACCCTTCCTGAAATGTTTTCCATTTTAAAGCAAAATTATGAGTTTCAGCTATACCAGAATCGTATCATTCTCGTTTTATTTATGTTCCTTTCTGCAAGACACAATTTTAACTACTTACAAAAACCTTGTATGAATTACTTCTGAGATTCAAGTGTTCCTTGAAGTAGAACTTAAAGATGTGTCTGAGATCAACAGACAAGACTTATATAATGCATATATTGCTGTCATGTCAAAGCAGAATTTGTGAAGAGAAGACAGCTTTTATTGGATGGAATGAGATCTATATATTTATTAAACTATATATGCCCAGACATCGTCCCACTTAATTAGCTTTAATAAAATAATAAAACTTGCTTTCGTTAAACTGTTAGAACTATGCACTGTCTTTCATACAGAATGCCTGTTGCATAGTCTTATACGTGAATTTTTCTTTAGGAGCTCTTTTTACTGATGCAAATTTTTGAATGTGAAAGCTCAACATAACATATTTAAGCTTTTGTATTTTCTTCTGGTACAGGCTATATGTGTGGGCTCAAAAAGTATGCAGATAATGTATCCTGCAATCTTCGACCAGCTGTTGGCCTTTGTAGAATTTTCCTGCAAGCCTCCACAGTATGGACAGCTGGAAACAAAGCACATTGCAAATGCAAAGTTTAATCAGGTAATTAGTTGGGAATCTCACTTGCTTCATTTGGCTGGTGAACCCAGTTCAGCCTCAGCTATAGGTTGTTTAGCAAGTGCATTTAATCCATCTGTAAACCTTTGCTTGCATGTTGTGTAACGAGTTATTAGTATTTATTTACATGCTTTTGTTATCTTCATTTGCTGCCTCTGAATTCTGCTTTGCTTTTATACTTTGTATTCCTTTGTGTAGGAAAAGTCTTGCCTGGACAGCAGTTGTAGTGAATGCGTCTGAATTTGTCCAGTGAATTAATCAAAAATAACATGTCCTACATGTGATACCAAATCTAATAGAAAGACATGATAATTTTGGAGAAAATTCCCTCAAGCTGCAAATTTATTAATTGCACGTGCTGCAAAAAAAATGGGACATGTTCCATAATTCTTTTTATCTGTGTACTCTGCTGTCTACTAAGCATGAGCATCTGATTCAGTGTAATCAAATAGGTAACTATTATGTATGTATTAATTTTTCTTATTCTATTTGTCCTGCAACACAATGGAATCACACTAGATACAACTATTTGCACCGGTGAGTTAAATTTCCTTAAAGATTGTCTTAATGTAGTTGTCTTGCCTAGACTGCAGCATTTCTTCTACTTAAATGGACTTTACTTCAATGCTGAGTACATTTTCATAGTCAGACTGCATTGTATTTGCTGTTTTATTGCTTGGACCATATTCTTAGCAAGCCTTGCATGTATTATACTGAGACTTCAGTGCAAAACATACGTCTTCTGTTCCTTTTTTCACGTATAGTTCAGTAATTTACTAATTTCTTTTCCTAGGCGGAGTGGGTAGCATTGAATTATGTACCATTTGCCGAGAGATCAGTGGAAGTTGTTGTAGACTTATACCAAAAGACAGCTTGCCATAAAGCGGTGGTAACAGAGAAAGTTCTTCAGAATATTATTAAGGTAAAAGTCTGTCCTGCATATGCTGTGTGTTTAATGATCTTATACTGGAAAGAACAAGTTTTATTTTGAGTTACTGTTGATAAAGTTTCTGGAAGCTTTAAAGCTTTAGTAAACAAATTGGTATTTTATGAAGATGAGCAGCAGGTAGTAATTTCTTTTGAAGCTGCAAGGCTATCAATTAGACTGTATGAATTGTTCTGTAGCTGGATAATGTCAGCATCATTATTTCAGTGTTAAGATAAAAATTAACCAGTGTGTTAGGCCACAAAATATTAGTCTTTGGAAACATTACACACCTGAATCTGATAAGCAGGCCTGTTACTAAATATGGCATTGAAGACCAGTGTCTGTAGACTGGCATATATACTTTGGGGATGGGTGCTCTAGTTATTACTTTGATTTGCTTTTCATGACTTCGTGTGTCATTGATGTGCCTATGAAATGTCGTGTGTGAGCAGATGTGCCTTTAAGGTGAAATTGGCATACTCATGGCTTTTTTTGACCTTATTTCCATTTTAACAGAAACTTTAGTGAATAATAGAAGTAGTAGCAAGTGTCTGGAAAAAAAAGTCACCTAAGTTTCTTTGTAATGACTTGGCTGACATCAGGTTGTTCCTCTGTGGAAATTCAGGAACCTGAATGTGTTTAAAATAGTTTTGTGGTATTATTTGGAATCTGTTATGAATTAAATATTTGTATTTGAAAGTTAATGCAGATGTTTTCCACTTCTGTTTTAATGGGATAGATGAAACTGCTATAAACACTGCTTTTCTTTTAACACTCACGGTTGATAATAATGTGATCTATTGCAGTAGATTAAAATGGTTTTTAAATTATTTTTCATGTCTCTAAAGTCCATGTTTATACTGGAATTAGATATGACTCCAATGAAAAACAGCAGCAGAAGAAAATATTCTGCTTATCTCCACTGTTAGATCCTAGCTGTTGTATTTTTGGCAATAGAGAATTAATTACAGTTTGCTTTTCTCAATTTACTTTCCTCAGATCAGCAACTTCACTAAAAACAGTTCGGGACACATATGTAATACCCAAATTTAGCCACTCTGTATTTGAAATGTAAATTAAATAACTCGTTTTCTGAGATAACTTGGTACTTGGTTCTAGTTAATTTGACTAACAATGCTAAAAGGAATATACATAGTGTAAATTATACATAAGCTTAATGTTTTTAAACTCATTAATGACTTTCTTTTATAGATATTGAAGCTGGTTTTCTATCTAGAAGATAAAAGTATTTTCATCCACTATACCTCTGAGTTGCATTGCAGCCTTTATTTCACTAACTTATTTTGCCTTTAAACTTCATGCAGTTAAACAGTCAGCAATGACCAGGGGTCTTGCAGTGGTTACGTATACAGTTCAACTTTTATGTATTAAGAACTTCAATTTAAATGAGGCTTCTTTTTTTTATTGTGGAAGAACTTGGGATAGCTTTCTAGGAATGCAACTGTTCAGAATACACTCATGCTAACAAACTCAAACTGCCTGCAATCTGCTAGATGCTAGGAAAGCCCATTTGTCACGCTTAGCAGAAATGGTGGATGGCAATACAGAAGAATAAAATTAGTATGTAATTTCATTGTGTAATTGGTAATGAATCAACTTTGACTTCTGACATCATAGTTGGCAGAAGACCTGTGCTGTAACCAGACAGTACTTGGTAAATCATCTTTATAATTATATTTAAAGAAGAACGTCTCACGTACAGCAGAGAAGACAGGGATGTGCACTATCATAGGATCATAGAATCGTTAGGGTTGGAAACGACCTTAAGATCATCTAGTTCCAACCCCCCTGCCATAAGCAGGGACACAGACCACACTAAACCATGCCACCCAAGGCTTTGTCCAACTTGGCCTTGAACACCGCCAGGGATGGAGCATTCACAACTTCCTTGGGCAACCCATTCCAGTGCCTCACCACCCTAACAGTAAAGAATTTCTTCCTTATACCAGATGCCAGCCCAACACTCCACCTTCTGCATTCTTTTCGCTAGTGTAGACCTTTTTTTGCTAACTGGTTTCTTTCTGATTCCATTTCTGACTGCAGTTTCCCACCATGGCTCCGTTCCCTGCCCCAGTCCTCCTGGTAACTACCCTGATAATTACAGAAAAGTGTAATTGGAACTCTCTTAGCTTGATTATGTAGATGAGGAGCTGAAAAGATGGAGCTGTGTGCAGCCTAGCTTCAGGTTGTGTGTGAAGCTTGTTTTGAGCATTTCAGGCATAAACACTGCTGAAGTAGAGCTTTTATGTATGTGTTTTAATGTAGGTGTTTAATAGCAGTTAGCAGATGAATTCCGGTACAAATAAGTCCTTTGCTGGTCTGTTGGTTTTGTCAGGAAGTCTGGTAAATACAATATATACTAAAAATGTTGGCATTTGCTTAATTGGCCAACTGTAGTGGCAGTGTTTTAGCAAGGCTTTTTGGAGGAGACTCTCTGATATGGAAGAAAATAAACTAAGACTAAATATTACAGGGTTTTGACTTTATGCTTAAGATTTTTCTTGCAAGAAAGGAGTAAGCCTTGGCTGTACTCATGAGGCAGCTTGGCTTGATCATGGCTGTAAAGTAACTGCAGAACGTTCATGTCAGCAGCTACAGCTAAATCATGTCTGGGGCACCACGTTCTCCTTTCAGCTGTGGTTGCTGGATGTTGCTCCTCTCACAGCAGCAGGTCGAGGGGTGCCCTCCAAGCTGTGACTGGGATTTCACATGGCTTCTGTGGCCGGCACTCTTGGGAATAGTGATGCAGAGAACCTCTGGGTCACAGCAGGCAGGAAGCAGGAGCAGTGTTGGACTGCTCAGGGAAGCATACTGGTGGAATAGCCTTTTTAGATAACGAGCATCCAACCAACATTTCTTGTGGTATCTAAGTAGTCTCAGTGGGCAAATCCTTTTCTGCTTCTCTGGACACCAATACAGTTAGCCATTGCTGTTACTGCTTTTTGGAATGAAACACCCATTTGTGAAGTGCTGGATGCAAGGGGTGCCTAGGGGAAGCTGGTGGCACACAGTGTCCCAGCAGTTTCTGTAGGCCCTGATCCAGGCTTGTGTGTTGTGCTTTTAACTTCCTGTGGAACTGTTGTTGAGTATGTACAGTTACACAGAAATTTAATCCCGTTAGATTTAAGCCTCTTTTAATGACATTTTCGTCTCTTCAAGTCTTCCCACCCTCTTTCTTTTTTCTTGGAAGTGCTGTGCTCATTACCTCCTGGAATAATGGCTTGTGTAAAAAGTAGATGAACATGGTCGTCATTCATGGCTGTGATGTGAAGCCTGCAGTATCTTAAAATGAGGCATGAAAGAAGAATGGGTTAAATCCCTAAAGCTAGATTTGAAGGCTTTATTATTGCTCTCTTTTTCTCCTCAGAAATGACTGTCCAAGCCAAAATGAACGGACTGTAACCAGCCAAACGTTTTTCTTTATAAACCTCCTGCACTGTTTAAATGTCGAAACTAAATTTACCAACCTTGGCAGATTTGTCAAAGAGGAACAAGATTGCCAAGTGTTCCCAGCTTCAAGTAAAAAGAGAGATAGAGGGAGAGAGAGAGAGAGATCTAACAGCTCCTAAAATATTTGCAGCAAGCACCTGGTAGTAACTGCAATTTTTTCTACCCAATGCACCTACCTTTCTATCCAGCATCTCCATACTCAGAAGCTTATTACAGTGCCAGAATAGGACAGTCCTAAAATAAACCTCAGCCCCCAGAAGACAAATGCTTTCCTACAGAATATCCCCTCTGGGAGAGCCCATGCGATTCTGATGTAGGTTCTCAGTATTGCAACCCAGCTGGTTACACTAAACAAATTTAAAGAAAAAAAGGAAAAACTAAAAAAACCCAACACATGACTGAGCTTTTTTTTCCTTTTAATTTTTTGAACCAGGGCTTGTTGTCAGAGATCCTGCGTAAAGAAGAAGACCCAAGGACAGCTTCCCAGTCCCTCCTGGTAAACTTAAGGGCAATGCAGAATTTCCTCAACTTGCCTGACTCGGAGCGGGATCGTATCTATCAGGATGAGAGAGAGAGAAGTATGAACCCCAATGTGAGCATGGTGTCTTCAGCTGCCAGCAGCCCAAGCTCCTCCAGAACTCCCCAGGTAAGATGTGATCCCTCCTTTTCTGTTTGTTATATGGATCAGTCCAGGGAAAGAGTTTTTCTCTGCCCTTCCCCTGTCTGTTGCTCCCCTTGTCCAGATGAGGTGTGGAAATCCTTTTGTTGTAAGATTTTGGAGTGGCTGTTAAGAGATACTTAGTGGATTTGAGTACAACATTGTGATGATGATTCTAGATTTAATCAATGCCATAAATGCAAAAAAGTCTGTAACATCAGTATCTGAAAGCGTCCATGTGGGCATTACCCGTAGGCTGTTGATACACGTCCACTAAATGGCTATTATGGAATCCATTGTAAAAAGACAGTGCACGTAACTTCTTATATGTGTCCATTACATTCTGCAAATACAGAGGAAATTTGCGGGCTTATGGAGAGATTCATATATGTTGCGATAAAAAGCGTGTATTGAACAGAAGTCGACAGTTAACTAGACAGACATTGCTAGAAATCAGTGTGCTCTGTATTATGCATAGGAAATCACAGTCCTTGAGTTAGAAGTTTACACGGGTAGTTATTTGAAGTACAGGGAGTAGATATGGGCAGCAGCGTGTTGGGAAGAGGATGATACTTTCCAGCTCCAAACCAGCTGTCATCTCATTTGACTTAACTGCACGTGTTTATTAGCATGCTGTTGCCGCCCACTTCCCTGGGTAGGTTGTTCCTTTGCACTAATAAAGAGCATCCACATACTGTACTGTAATAGTCATCCCTCCCTTTCACCAGCCTGCTTGCAGTCCCAGGCATATACCCTGAAAAACCAAAGGTGCGTGCACAGAGGTGATGGTTAACTCCTGTCGTGATGTTTGCCTAACTTGAGTTTGAAGTTTCTACTGTGCAGACATGACGGGTCAGTTCTAGCACTTCTCTTGATCTTTAGTAAATGGGTCCATGTAACCCTCCTGCTTTGGTGCTTTCATAGTCATGTAGCCTGCAAAGTCTTGGGCTGTGTTAGCTGTCCTTAGAATAGCATTACTGAGCACTTCTCATACTGAATTCTGCAGCCACAGCTGCTAAAAATAAGTAAGGGGGGGGGGGGGTGTGTGGAACGACAGCGTAGTTTTACATGCAAAGTGATCATCCATAAGGAAGGTGTGTTGATTTTGTAGGAATTGTTGAGCTTGTTCAGTTTAACCTAGGGTTTTGGGTGCAGATTGCCACAAAACATAATGTACAGAACTGTTATCATTGAAAGCAAGTATATCTTGCCAACCCAATTGTAACACTAAATTTTTATTACATGGGAAACTCATTGTATACCTCATGTTTTTTAGTTACCTTTCAGTGAAAATAAAATTATAAAGAGAACTATTTTAATGGTTAAGTAGTGTATCTGCTTTCTGCATTTGTATTTATTCATGAAAGCATTAGCTTATTCCTACTTACATTAATTGCAATAGATTTTGCAACTAGAAACAAATAACAGAAGGGAATGGAGAGTTTAGGTGCAATCCAGTGAGAATTAAAATTGTATCTGTTGCCCCATCTCGTTCCTCTGTCAAAATACAACATTTTCTCATGTTTGTAGCTACAAAATCCTTTAAAATAATGACAACTTTGCGTGTCTTTTTAAGAGCCAAGCCTTGATAGAAAACCATACTCCAAAAGTATAAAGCAGCCCATCCTTGCTTTATTTTGGCTTGAAGAATCCAGTAGAATATTGTGAGGTTTTCACTCAGCTAAAGCAGCACACAAAGGTTTGTGTACCCAGTACTTGCCTTGTGCCCGCTGGATAACATTTCCCCAGCCCTCAGAGGGCCAGCACCAGTCAGCACAGGTGCTGTTTTGACAACTTGGACACCTCTGCAAATGAGGCTGCTTCCCAGCTCCTGGGCAGGCAGCACGGCTACCGCGCTTCCCCATATGCCTGGTATTAGTTCTGACGAGACAAATGCCATCCTCATGTGCAGCACAGCGATTCCTGGCAGCATCACCCCTCCAAGCAGGTACGTTACCTACCCTGGAGCAGGGTGCTTTGGGGCAGCAGCAGCAGGACCTGTGCCATCCTTTCAAGAATTGTGTTAGAGTGCCGGAGAAGTTGATGGGATGGCATTTGGAAACGTGGTTTCCATAGATACCAGTCTTCTGTGGCAGTACTTCTGGAAACGATGCTTGAGTGCGCTGGGTAGGAGGAGGGTACTGGCAGATACCTGTGGAAGTGCTGGGGCAGTCATGCAGGCAGGTGTAAGGGCACGCAGAGTGACACGGTTTGTCTCTCCCCAGCCCCAGGCTCCCCTCGCAGGGTGTTCCCTACTTAGGGCCTGCCCCAAGGGGAGAACAGGAGACTGATCTGGCAGATGGGTGCAAGTGCTGTGGGCAAGAGGCTTGGAGCTGTTCAAGGTTATTGTGTGCACATGGGTGTCTCTCTCCAAGTAACAAGTGACAGGACAAGAGGTAACGGCCTCAGGCTGTGCCAGGGGAGGCTTAGACTGTGTATTAGGTGAAGTTTCTTTACCAAGAGGGTGATCAAGTATTGGAACAAGCTGCCCAGGAAAATGGTGGAATCACCATCCCTTGGAGTGCTCAAAAACCTTAGTGACATGGTTTAGTCATGGTCTTGGCTGTCCCGATGTGACGGTTGGACCTGATGATCTGAAAGGTCTTTTGCAACCTAGTTGATTCTATCTATCCTATGATTCTATGGAAGACCAGCAGCACTGGTTTTGGGGTTTGGTGCTCAGGCACTGTGGTTACAAACTTATTTTTCTTTTTTCCTTACTGTTAGCAATGAGATATTTCCATAATGGCAAACTCCTTCTTAGTATCAAGACCAGTTTTGGTCTGGGTCTCTAGCATACAATATTTTAGTGACTGTGCTATTTTGGTTTGGTACTTGCCCTACTTATTTCAGCGATTGGATAAGAAATGGCAGAGTTTTCAGGTTGTGTAGGGCAGGCTTTTTCTGACATGTGACTGTGTATCTTAAGCAGTGTAGGAGACCCATGTAGGACGCAGCTATATTTGAAATCTTTCTTTTATGTGCTAATTTTGCTCTTCTCAGGATCTCAGGCCTCCGTAATGCCCTTTGAGGCTGTGGTGACTTTGGCTGCTGCACCAGCCAAAGGCTTCAGTGAGTGGAAAGGCTTTTTATACTCGCTGAAGCACTGAAGGACCTTTGGTAAAATTAAGCTCCACTAAATGAGCTCTGACAGATTTGGACAGCCCTCTTCCTTCCCTTGATCTCTGTGTTGCTTTCTCACATTTCCCACAATTGCCCTAAGTGTCTGTCTGTGAGCACTGAATTTCAGAGTGTGTTGTCTCTATAAGTGCATCCATCGGGCTGTACCCTGTGTGTGTTCATGGCTTGTGGATGGCAGTGAGTTAGGACTGGCCTCCCAGAGCATGGGGGTCTGTGGTCTGTACCAGCTGCAATCCAGCTGCCCCTGCCTGAATGCAGGGGGCTAAACATAGCAAGAGAATCTTAGGCCCTTTCTACATGGGGACAGGCAGGGAATAAGCCCAGAGCGATGCCTACTGAGTTTGGGAATAGGAAAGGGGAAAGGCACAAGCTGGTTAAAGGTTTATCTGAAAGCAGTAGGAAGAGTGATTAGTCTAGATTGTCATCCTGATTGGATTTTAGCTCTATTATTAATGTGGCCTTTGGTACGAAAAAAGACATTAGGGGAAGGAAGACTTGAAGGACAGCAAAACAAAAGGAAAGGTTCAGAAGGTTTGGTTTTGCGTAGTTAACCCTCCCATTAACAAATAGGTATTTGGGCATGTCTTCCTAGTTAAAAATTAACATTAGATGTTCTCTAGCTGGCTTTAACTGTGACACAAAACCAGGAGCCAGCTGAAAAGGGTTATGATTGTGCCAAATATCTGGATGTCACCAAGGTTTATGGGAGGTTTGGATCTACCGGGAAGTGTCATCTTTCCCACCCAGATTGTTTTGTTTCCTAGGACCTTTACATCTCAAGAGAAAACCAAGGTTTTGTATCAATAACCTACCTACTTCCCATAAAAGGTGTAAGGGGTACAGTGATCAGCCCCTCTTCAAGCAAATGAGATCTGCCTAAGGAGCTTGCTGGTGCCAGGAGCTCTCCGCAAGCATCACGCTGCCCTCACTCCTTCTTGCACCCGCGTATTTTGGGGACTGCCACGGCCAAGGGGGTTTAAAATAGAAGTCTTGTAGCAGCCTGCTGAACTGTATCAACAGCAGCTCTGTAGGGGTAGTCCAGCCCGGGAAAAGTACTGGCAGCATCCGTTATTGTCCTTCATTTGTCACAGAAGCTGATGGGAAATCATTCAATTAAAAGGAGTGCAGTAGAATACACAAAATCTCAATATGAGTTTAGGAGAATGAGGGCAGCACATCAAAGGCATGCCAAAGCCCAGCTTTATGAAATGATTTTTTTTTTTTCATTTCCACTGATTTCCTAGGTGAAATTAGGTGACTGTCTGGCTAGCATAATGATGACAAGGCTGGGAAACCATACATACTCAAATGACATACGTATAGTTTTAATAAAGGATGAGGGAGACTTGAGGGAGTGCATTAAATTGAGTAATAATTTATTATTTAGAGACCTCTACCCATTTACTCATTTTTTCTGGGAGAATTGGCTCTTCCTCCAAGGTGTAGGCCACTTTTAGAGAGGGGGGAGAAGGCAGAGACTGGTGCCTCTGCTGCAGTCACTAGCTGGCAAAGCCAACTTCAGCGCCTGCCTGCAGCCGAGGGCCCTGGCTACCTATCCTGTTGTTGAGCTGCTCAGTAAACATGCTGGGAGAGGGAGAGGGGGAGAGTTGACAGGGCCTCGCATGTCCTATAGGAATGCACTGCAATTATTTCCAATCACAATTAACCTGATTAGAATAATGGACAGGAAGTGTCCCTCTGTAGCTAATGCAGTTTGGCATCAGCTGACTGAAATCCTTTGATAATTTCTGCACAGATGGCTGGGCTGAAAGCAGCACTTTTTTAATTATTATTTTCATGGTCTCTTGGTAGGCCAAAACCTCCACACCAACAACAGACCTCCCCATTAAGGCGGACGGCGCCAATGTCAACATCACAGCTGCCATTTATGACGAGATCCAACAGGAGATGAAAAGGGCCAAGGTATCTCAAGCTCTGTTTGCCAAAGTGGCTGCCAATAAAAGTCAGGTGAGTGGTGGAGGGGATTTTGTTGTTGTGGGGCTTATGGGGGTTTTGTTTTTAAAGCAAACGCTGGGGTTGGAACTAGACCCATCTCCTCCTCCCACCAATAAAAATACATCTGTTCCTACAATAATAATAATCTTCATCTCTGGGGAACCTGTCGTGTTTTGAGCTTTTGCCTGCTTAGGTGGTTTCCTTTTCCCTTTTAAAATAGGCTAAGGAAAGGATCAGCTCACAGCCAAGCTTTTTCTTCCCGTTTGTACAGAATGCATGCCTTTTCCCACTTGTGGTATATAGCATACACCTCTGTTAGTGGGACAAGGACCTTGCAAAATGATGGTATCCTTCTCATTTGGCTGGTAAAGAAGTAGTTTTCTTACATGATTAGCTAAGGGAAGGCAATGGGAAAACGTGTGTTGGGCAGGTGTTTCCTTTTTATTGCATGTTGTATGCGCTGCATATGATACTGCCATGTGAATAATTCACATCATCTCCAATCATTTTTTTACAAGAAAGACATGAGGGGGCACTGCAGTGAGTTCTCCTGGGTGAATTTCTACCTTGGGTGTAAAAAATACATGTGGGCAAACCTAGGCTGGGGTGAAATTCTTGAAGAGAATCCATTAATCTAAAAATTTCATCCAACTCTTTAAAAAAATATAATGCACCAGAAGAGATTTTGTGGAAAGGAGGACAGACAGAATTCCTGTGGAAAGGGCAGCAAGTAGATCAGAGCCCATTGGAAGGGACGGTTTACTCAGAGAAAAGGGCTGCTTCTGATCCTGGATGAAGTTGCTCAGTTGTGCTTGGAGAGGGCATCATTATCCACACAAAAATACACAAATGTGGCTGTATGAGAGAGTGGAATAGAAGTATCTAGATGCATGCACTCTGCAAAATGCATACTTTCTTTTCCTCTGTGCAGAGAAACACCGTTGTAGTCATTAAAATAGATGTAAAGTAAGCGGTTGAAAGGCGTATAAACAAAGCATCAAAGGCTATCAAAGCACATGGGAGGGCCTTGTCCTTGTTACAGGTATTTGTGCCCTGACACTTGGAGTTCTGATTAATTTTTCTTTTCTCCTTTAATCATTAGTTTTCTTTGCCTTTTGCTTTCTCTTGTCAAGGTACAGGGGTTACAGTTTGCAACCCCTGTACCCCCCAACAAAATCCCAGGCACAGTACGAAATACATAAAAGGAAAATACCATGGAACCCTCTTAAACTGTTAAATGCATAAAAATCTCATGTACCACATGGCAAAATATAATGAGAACTGGAGCTGTTAAACGAATAAAGCTGTTAAAAGCATAATGCCACTTGGCACAACTACTGTGCATTTAACGGTTTTCCACTGTGTAATAAATGACATATGTGGTAAACGTGCAGTAAATATAAAAACTGCACAATTGATTTTGCAAACGTGCCCCTTATTCTTTACTCCATGCAGTTATCAAAGTTCCACCCAGAATCCGGACTGGATAGTTTTTAATAAGGAGTGTTTAACACAGACTGAATGCCAGCCTCTGAGGTTTGGCTTGAAACTGCCTGCAAGCTTCCTGTCATTATACCCAGAGGCTTCTTGAAATAGAGAGGGACTGAACCACCCAACTATAATTTGGGTGGTTCACCAGCTTCAGTCTGTGCCAGCTTGAGCGCGCTTCTTTGGCAGCCTTGCACACCAGCACCAGAACACAAACAAGCTCCATAGTCCTTCACGTGGAAAAAGAACAAGGCAGATTTTGAAAGCCAGATGTAAAAGGTTAAGAACAGGATCCACAAATGTTACTGTTTAAAGCAAAGTTACTGTACATAAAGGTTTTGGTTTCTTCAGCAGCAGCGGATAAAGAAGTGTTTCTGAGGCTGATGTTTCTTTTGTTTCACAGCCCTGCCAAAGCAATACTGGCTCCCTGGGATGACCCAGCTTCACCATGCTGAGATGCCTTAGCGCTCTGCTGAAGCATGAAAGTGGTTTATGGTGGCACTGGAAGGCAGGGACAGAGAAGCCGTAGCCAAGAACCACAGTGGTCTGGGGCCTCCCAGTGCTCCACGGCCCACCTGCATGCCTACCCCAGCCTGGCTTGGTGTGCCTGTGGTGTCTCACCACTGGCTGTGGTGCCCTGTGGCCAGGAGGCGTGCCAAAAGCAAGGACACAGCTGCTTGTGTAGGAAAGAGCCACTGTCGTGGTGGGATGGTCGGCATGTTGCCTTAGGTCTAGCTTGTCTGAAAATTAGCGGTGGGGATCTCCCAGTGCTTTGTGCAGGCCAGTTGTGGGCATTTCTGGGGAAGATGCTTCTGATTTCTGCAGCTGGGTTACATGGTGGGAAGCACTCATTGAAAACTGCCCTTGTTTGCAGAAGAGAGAGTTTGAAGAGGGGAAAAAAGAGCTAATCTGAGGGTTTGCTTGGACTCTCCGCCAAGGTTCGTTCACTTGCTATTCTCCACAGGCCTGGCTTGCGTTGCGTTGGCTTCCTCTATTATTCCCTCACCCCAGACTACTGAGAGGCTTCCAGTTTGCTAACAAGGCATGTGTTATGTTGGGCGCTGCTGTTCTGTCAACAGCAATCCACGGTGCTGTGAGATCTTCACAGTTTTAGCAGCCAGTGAATCTCCGACAGGGCTGTTTTGACATTTTATACACAGGGCTGTATGTCATGTACCCAAGAGAGCATCCAGAGCCAATGGAGGCTTCATTTCATCTTCTGTCTTCTTACAGGAAGAGTGGTACCCACTGAGAGCAGTTATTGCAGGCGGCATCATCTACTGGTGGAGTTAATTGACCTCTAATTTAATAAGTAGCCATCTTTATTCTTAAGTCATGGCAGAGTCTCAGTTCAGCAACTAAAGGGAAGCGCAGCTGCTGGAAACTTGAGTTTACAAACCACAGCACTTGGAAGTCAACATAAATGCAAGGAGCAGTGTCTCATGGACATACCAAGGTGTTATAGGTACCTCCGTAAGAGAATCCACCATATAAAGATCTCAAGCCATTAACTTTAGACATTGACTTATTCATTACTTACTAATCTTAACATGCATTCAGGCCTTGCAACTTATATATAGACATTTTTAGTCTTGTTTATGAAATGCTTTGCATCCCTTTGTATTTCTGAAGACAGCAGGAGCTGAGGGGCTCAGTGCCTTCCAAACACAGCCTCCAAAGCTGTCATCCTATTTTGGTTGCCAGCTGTTAGTGATGTACCCACTGGACAGCATGCTTCTCTGGGGATGCTGCCTGCTAATGCCCTTTGTCCTTTAAATGGCTAAACCCGAGACCTGTATTATCATGTTGGGAGTGTTTCAGCGTATGGCTGGAACACCAGGATTTGGTTTCCGATCTGTGCTTTGGAGTCTCCTGGTTATATTTAATCCACAAGGAGATGGGATTCCAGTGTACCTTTTCAGAGAGGTTTGGGTAGCCTGTGTGTCTCTAGAGCTGAGGAGTGGCACAGGCAGACTTTGACCTTGGCTTGCTGCAGAGTTGGACTGTCAGTCATGAAAACTGGCTTTACATACAGTTTTGCATCTGCTCCACAGTATGACTTCAGGAAAACCATCTCCCCCATGACCATGTGACAGCACTTCTGTAATACTGTGCAGCAGGATCATGCCTCTGACCTCTGCTTGTGAGAGTCCTAGCAGAGGCTGTGCTGTGCTCAGCGGATGTTTTTTTCTTAACCTATACAAAATGAGTTTAGGAATATAGTTCTGTTCATAATAAACAGTCACTATCAAAATACATAGTGAGCATAGCTGGCTGGAGCACTTGTTGACAGTCTGGAGGACAGCAGAGTTTGTATGAACATGGAGATTAAACTTCCCACATTTCTCCCAGGACAGTCAGGCTGGGGCAGCGTGGGGAAGCGAGGCACGTGCTGCTTGGGATCTACCCCGGGCAGGGCATATGGGAGATTTTGACCTCCATCAGTCCAATGAAAACAGAAAGTAGACCCTTGAAACTGAAATTCTCCCTCAAGGGACTGGAATTTGTTTCGGTTGCACCACAGTAAAGCAAGAGAGACCCCATGGAGCCACACGTGAAAAAACGTGAAGCTGACAAAGCTCAGTCTCTGGTTTCGTATCTTTGCCCTATTTAAAGTGAGCAAACAGAAAAATAAACTGGACTGGGGGTTGGAGGCGAGCAGCAGAAAATCCCTTAAGAGAAACCCAGGCCTGTGGATGGAAATGCCTGGAACAATTCCTTGCCTTTCTTCTGACTTTTCATGGTGAGATGCCTGCCTCATTGCCAGGATTGTCTGGGAGCCTGTTCTTTGGCCAAGGAGGATGTTAGCTCCACAGTAGGAGCCTATGCTAGATGGGACTCAGCACCATGGCTGTCTGCCCATGCTCTCACCTCCTGCCCATGCTCCGAGAAGAAAGGAGGGGTACTGTGAGAGGAATGAGCAGCATCACTCTGAGACAGGATAGATCTAGAAACCCTTTGTCATTACCTCTTTCTTTCCCTCACTTTCCTTCCTAATTTATATTCCCTTGTGTTAGTTTGATATGGTGAGATGCCTTTTCTCTTCTTTTTAGCTTATACTGGGTATTTTCTGTGCCCTTAAACTAATTAGCTTCCGGTGCTCATCAACAACAGCTACAAAAAACAGCTGGTGGAGAAGACGTGTAGCATATATAGTGTGTGTATATAGGGCACGTTTTACTGCTGTAGCATCTTGTTGCCTTTATGGTGTTTGAATCTCTGCGTCTGGGGCATGTCTGTTGTGCTGATAATTTGATGTTCTTGTTGCATGTGGAGGAAATATAGAAAGACATTTTTATCCTTGACTGACCTTAAAATTTCTTTGAAGTACTTTTGGACATAAGCTTCCGTTTTACACACTTCTGTATGCAAATACAGTGTACCCCTACATCCAGGACAAGCTTGAGAACTGGGCCCATATGCACTGCATGGGGTTCAACAAGGCCAACTGCAGGGTCCTTGGTTGGACAGCCTCCAGGCTGGGGGATGAAGGTATTGAGAGCAGCCTTGCTGAGAAGGACTTGGGGTACTGGTGGATACAAAGGTATATGTGAGCTTACAGTGTGCGCTTATAGCCCAGAAAGCTGACTGTATCCTGGGCTGCATCCAAAGGATTACGGCCAGCAGGATGAGGGAGGTGATTCTGCCCCTCTGCTCTGCTCTTGTGAGACCCCACTTGGAGTCCTGAGTTCAGCTCTGGGGCCCTCAGTACAGGAAAGATATGGACCTGTTGGGGTCAGTCCAGAGTAGGCCATGAAGATGATCAGAGAGCTGGACCACCTCTTCTATAAAGACAGGCTGAGAGAGCTGGGGTTGTTCAGCGTGGACAAGCCTCTGGGGAGACCTTATTTTGGCCTTTCAGTACTTAAATGGAGCTGATAAGAAAGGTGTGGAGAGACTTTTTAGCAGGGCCTGTTGTGATAGGACAGGGGGTAACGGTTTTAAACTAAAAAAGGGGAGATTTAGACTAGATGTAAAGAAGAAAGTTTTTTCCAATGAGGGTGGTGAAACACTGGAACAGATTGTCCAGAGAGGTGGTAGATGCCCCATTGCTGGAGACATTCAGGGTCAGACTGGACAGCACTTGAGCAACCTTGATCTAGTTGAAGATGCCCCTGCTCATTGCAGGAGGTTGGACTAGGTGACCTTTCCAGGTCCCTTCCAACCCAAGTCATTCTATGCTTCTGTGATCCTTTGACAGCACCTGCAGCAGTGTGTTAGCCTCTCAGCAGCTAAGTGAACCAGGGACAGCGGTGGAGCTGGGGCTTTGCTCAGGAAGTCCTTGGCAGACCTGGGAGCTGATGGCGGGCTGTTTGCCCTAACCACAAGCCCATACTTCCTCTCGGGCGTGGGGAGAAGCTAGTTTAAACTTGGCACACTAGAAATATTCTCAGTGCACAGCATCCTTCCCTCTGAGGCCAAGGCTGTAAGCAGACATTGTGTTCCTGTGAATCGAAGATGCGTCAGGGCTCATGTACCTCATTCATGTGTCGTGTTTCATGTTTTATAAGGCTAGTGAGAAACTGGCCCTCATGGAAGTGCTCTGCATGTTACCTTGTGTTTTGGGGGGAGGAAACATACTGAGCGTTTCAGAAAATCCAGGCTATTGAGTGATTAACCTTGAACTGTGTCAAAATGCTCCAAGTAAAGCTTCTCAGGTTCAGTCCCCCTCCCCCGGCCCTCATCAAGAATTCACTGAAGCCATGACAGAACTCTCCATTACAGTTAGTCTTTTATCCATTTCAGCTTTCTTGATTAGGTTATCTTGAATCATTAGGGGGTTTATTTATTTTAATAGACACTTATTGGATTCATGGAAAGAGAGTTTGGCGACTAAGGAACAAGAGCTGAATATTATCTGGCTCATTTTGCACTGCAGAGTCCCAAACTGAGCAGGGGAAAGAGAGGCTGAGGAAGTTTGTCCAGAGCTCTCCTGTGATCCAGTGTAGAAAGGGAGCTTTCTCTAGGGAACATAGCATTTCTTCCCTAATCTTTCAAGGCTGGCGTCAATCATTGCTGCTTTTTTTTCCTTTTGTCACATATGTTGACATTTTCTGCACTGATGATGTGGGTGAGGAAATGGCCTTTTGCATTTATTTTTGAGATTTATTCCTGAATCACTCTTACTAAAAACTCTTCATTTGCCTACTCATGCTTTCACTGGAGACCCTAGAAAATGTCAGCACAGAAAACTAACTGTATTATTGTTAATTTCAGTGTAAATGCGGGGAAGCATAAGTTCGGTTTAGTTGTAGTTTTATCCAAGCTCAAAGTGCCCTGCTGTGATCCAGCCCAAGCAGAAAGGCCGCCTGTGATTAACTCATCGTGGACACCCAGCTGCCATCTCCTGCAGTGGCTTTCCGTAGAGGTGCTGCTCAAAGTGTAAGCACCGGGCTATAGCCTCAGCAAAACTGAGCCTGAGCTCCTCTTAAATGCTCTCTTGTCCTTAATGAGACGTTTGGTCCCTGGCTGACTGCAGGTCAGCAGATCTGCAGCACGCAGCTACAGGGCCAGGGTTATTTGTGCATACCTTCATAGAGCACTGGAAAACCTGACCTTATTGTCATCGGCTGCCAGAGCATCCTCCCCTGCTCCAGGGTGTCTAGCAAAAGTGAAAGGGTCAAGCTGCTAAAAAGGGCTCAGGGATAAGTGACAGGGAATATGGCTTGTGATTTCTGCACCAGCTAACTGTCCCTCGAGGGCATTGGAGTGCGCCAAGGCTAATGCTGTGGTGTAGTAAGCACGCTGTTTCTTTAACAGCATAAAAGCACAATAGGAATGGCAGGCTTCCTGCAGATTTTTGTTGTTGTTTGCTTGGCTATGTGGAAATGTGTTTGATTAGGAGACAGAGAGGTTAAAAATAGGACATTAATATGATATTATTTGTTTTATCAAATAAAATGCTTAGAAAATGTTTATCTTGTCTCATGAGAGCAGCAAAAATAGAGGCCAGCACTTCTCTGCATCTCTCCTTAATGAACTAAACTGGGCTGTGTTCTCGATGCCTCTGGAAGTTTTGGGGTGAAATGAAGGAAGTTCTGAGCAGAATTCCTTGTAACCACAAGCACTGGGTGTGCCTGACTGCAGAGCCAAAAGCATCCTTTAATTGTACTGTTTATCCTTTTTTTATTTTTAATGGAAGACATTCCCATTTGAGAACCTTAGAAGCTGATGTGGAGGGCCAGATTCTGCCACCCATATTGAAACCGTCACATGCCAAACTCTCTGGGTAGCTCTGTGGCAGTCAAGGGGGCTGTTTGTGCAGTGGAGCCAGACTTGCGATGTGCAGGGGAGGCAGGATCAGAAAATCACAGCGTACCAGGGCTCTGGGGAAGGATGTGTTATTTGTTAGATTTCCAGAATACGTTCACAGAAGTCGGATTTAGTTGTAATGCAGTGAGCTCAGATCTGTGGATGAGTGGGGAAAAGGTGGTGAGATAGTGTCTCCTTCTTCACTTCTTCTTCATGCCAATAAATATAGCTATAGATGAAAATTCATTGTGAATGCCTGTAGCTCCAAGCATTTCTGTATGTTAGCATTTCTTAAACGAAGTAATTCTCCTGGAAAGCTCTGTGTAACATACACAGACCCCAAGAAATAAATAAAAGAAAATACAAAAAAATTGCAACCAAAAAAACCCCAAGTTGAGATTTTTAACAGAAAAAGGAGATTTGCGTATTAATAATTCATGAGTTCTCATTGAACATGCACGAAGAAACGGTGCTATTCAATAGAGAATACTGTCATCTGTCACTGTTTTATTTGACATTTACACTTTTTTTTTTCCTCTTTTTTTTTTTTTGCCTGGTACTGCAAAACTTTCTTGGATGGCGTGCTAGGATTATTTAAATAAATAATGAAAGGAATCCGATGCAGCCTTCTCATCTGTGCATGGGGAAGGCAGATACTTGCAGTCATAAAGAACGCGTGAATAAGCTGCAGTGCTGTGTTTCCTCACGTATTAACCAGAGCTGTCACCTAATAAGCAACCCCCGTAGATGGATAGGTAGGTTCTTGACTGGACGGGGACAGAGTGACTGCTCGAATAAATAAAGAGAAGGGTAGGAAAAGAGCAATGCAAAGACAGATCTGCCGCAGAGAAGCGTACACACGCACACGGTGGGTACGCGTGTGTATGTGTGGGGGTGAGCGAATCGTGGCTGTTGTGAAGAAAGCTGACACAAATACATCGCTGTTGCCGTTGGAAAAATAAATGTGTATAAATGGCACTGGGGGAGATCCAGTCCTGCACAAGGTGGGAGAAGACGGGGCATTGAGCACAACGGCAGCTCGGTTAGGAGCACCTTGCAATTTCTTGCTAATATTAGGCTCATGAAAATCTTTCTGCTCTGTAGGTTAGTTATTATTTATAAAAATCACAGAACCAGCTGATACATTCATAAGCTAATTATTGTAGCAGCTGGGTACACATGGTGCAATATGTCTGAGGCTGTGAAGTATCACAGATTTCTTGGGGCCTGCTGTGGTGGGGGTGTGCTGTTGAAGGCTAGATCCCTTAATCTGATCAGCCAAGCAAATACTTCGTGGGGAAACTGGATTAATATCTCTCTAAATACCACGGATGTGCTTCACCTTCAGAACCAGGCTCCTTTAAACGTGCCATTAGCTTCTCTCCTTTGGGGAATGGAGAAGTTCTCAGGTGTCCTCAGGATGGCGGGGTCTTTGCCTGGTGCCTCCCTTTGCCAGAAATTAATTTGGTTTGCTCATGTCTGCACACATGGTCACACTGCAGTCTAATCTTTTCCCTAATAGCTCCAAGGTCAGGACCTCGCATGTTGCCAGGCAAATTGAGCGCTATCCTTCTTAAAGACTAATGGCAGCGAGTGCCTAGTCCATAATGAGGCCTGTAGTGTTGCTCTAAGTGATTGTAATGAGTGCTGATGATAACGGGACAGATAAATCACAATGCAGCAGTTCGGGCTAGCTGGTGCAGCGCTGGGCAAGGGAGGCGGCTGCACTGAGCCAGGCACCATGCAGTGCTCCACAGCCCTGGGAATACCGCAGGAGCATCCTCCTCAGGCTCTTGGCCCCACCAGGTTGAAGCAGTTTGTGTGTGTTTTCTGTTCAACGATTGGAACTCATGCTGCAGCATCCCTTCGGGAGATGTTAAACGTACCTGCTTGAAACACGTAAAAGAGTTCAGTTGGAGACGTCTTAGATCACTGGAAACAGGGAGAAATGGGAGCTTATTTTTTTCCACAGATGGTTTATTTTCCATTTCAAAAGTTATGTTCTTTGTACAGAGTAGTCCCTGAGATAGCCTTGTGGAGCTGGGAGATTTTCTTCCTTAAAAGAGGGAAAGTTTGGGGGGATTTCTGAGCAGTGGAAAGGGAAAGAGGAGAACTGAGGGCAAGGGATGTGGCCAAACCACATTGAAATGCAGACATCACCTGGCTGCAGGATTACCCAAATACCAGTAAAATCACTTTGAAAATATAATGCAGATCCCCCCCCCATCAAGTAAATGATCAGATATCTTGTCTCCATCCTTGGCCCCCCCCTCAACCCTCCCAGTTTATTGCAAGAAAAGATCAGGTCTGCACAAATGTGGCCTCTCACTTGTAAAAACAAGGCAGTGTTGTGTTACAGATTAGTTTATAAATCCCTGGTGGCTTCACAGTTCAGTGCCTACAGCTGCTGCAGATGGGCCTGGGTTTTTGTCTCTTCGCTGTGCTGCAGCCGGCAGTTGAAGGAGAAAATGGAATGATCAGGTTATTAACATGTAGGCCGTGAGGAAGAGGCTGCACAATGAGAACAGCTGGTGTTGCTGTCTTGGCTGATGCAGCGGAGATAATCAAATCTTGCCTTTTTTTTTGGGGGGGGGGGTGAAGGCAGAAGACACAGTGGAGAGTAAGACAAACAACGGCTTATGATGTTATATACGGGGTTTAGAGTGCGCGATAGAAGTTATCAATGGCTTACAAGTTGTTACACAAAAAAGCCATACCCAAACCCCCCCGTGCAGGTCGGTAATGAACCCGACTGTTCAGCTTGCTCTACTTGCTGTTCAGAAAAACACAGGTTTGGCTACTTCTTGTACCAAACATTTTTAACATTGATCAAGCTATCTTTTAGGTATTGTAAGGTGCCTGTCAAAATGGTGTCAAAATGTGGAGTTGTAGCTCAGAAATGATGGGTTATAAAGCTACTAGGTAAAATATTTTGACAGGAGTCAGTAAGGCGCGTTGACAGCATCCTCAGCGTTATCTTCTCCTGTCATTTGCATTGCATCTCCTGTGCACCAGCACAGGAGGGGAGTTGCTGTCCCCAGCCCCAAGCAGGGCTTGCTGTGTCCCCATGTCCCCACCTGGGTAGCAGCAACCACCATCCCTGGTTAACCTGCTCGGGATGCCGGGTCACTGCCGCACATGCTCACCACACGAGGGGCTGTCCTCACCGTAACAGCTACGGATGTGGTACTCTCTTGTTGGCTTTGTGCTTTGGGGTGGTTTCCTATTCCTGAAGTGCTGGTGCTTTCCCCTCCTGGGGTCTGAGCTCTCAGCTCCTGTGGAGAGGTCCTACAGGATTTCATGTAGGCTTTCTGAAGGCACTTTTCTGAAGGCATTTCAAACTAGCCTTAAAACAAGATAGCAGGAATAAAATCGACTACTGTTATGGTCTGCAGTTGGTTTTCAAACTGCTTCCACCTAGTATCTTGATCTCTAGTAACTTCTGCAGGATCCTCTTTGCTGCTTGTGTCCTAAACGGCAGAGGATTCCCTTTCTGTGAGATTGCATCTTCTAAGTGGCCATTTGATCATTTAAGGCTGTCAAATTTTAGTGGGGTTCAGAGCTGGGGGAGTCAATGCAACCGAGTGACAGCAGATCAGAGATCTTTACCTCATAGTATCGTTCTCTAAACATTTTCAGTAGTGGCTGAATTTGTAGTTCTGCAGCTGCAGCCCTCACCATGAGAGTTGTTAGCAAGTTCTAGGGGTTATGTTTCGTTTTCTCTTTCTTAGATGAAGAAATAAAGGAGCTTTGAAGCAGAAGTGGAGATGCACCCTTATTTCAACTCAGGTTTTCTAGGAAATATATTTTAAACATGGTATGATTATGACAGGCAGCAAGATGCTGTGCTTCCTGGTTCCTTTTAGGTGCTTCTGGTTGTTTCTGTTTCTCCCACTTGCAGGAAATATATCAAGGATTTGTTGAGACCAAAGGGCAGCTGGAGGGGGGGTGGTGGTGGTGGTGGAAGCTGTGTGAGATGAGACCAGCAAAACTTGCAGCAGAGAGCTTTAAGTCCAGCTGACCTTCCACTCGCATCTGGTTCCTTGGAGCTCAGTGAGTTACCTGTGCTGACCCTCCCATTGCAGGGCTGGCTGTGTGAGCTGCTTCGCTGGAAAGAAAACCCAAGCCCGGAAAACCGCACCCTTTGGGAGAACCTCTGCACCATTCGCCGCTTCCTGAACCTTCCCCAGCACGAGAGGGATGTGATCTACGAGGAAGAGTCCAGGCATCACCACAGTGAGCGTATGCAGCATGTTGTGCAGCTGACTCCCGAGCCCGTGCAGGTCAGAGAGCTAACTTCCTTCTGCGGGTGTCTGTGCGGGGCAACAGCGTGCATGGGGGTTTAAAGAGTGTAACATGGGGAAGTGCTTTTTACACATGGACTGGAGCTGAAAAATACTTACAAAATTACTGTGGTGAGCATTTTGTGGAGCACAGGCCTTCATTTCACAGTCTCCATAGGATTGTTGTGCTTCTCTATACAGTCTTTGTGATTAGGGTGTAGTTTTGGTTTGTACACCCTTTTTCTAGTCTTGGGTTTGGCCTTAACAGAATGAGAAATAGTTTTCCCTACGCATATTTGAATCTAAGTGAAAATACTACAAGACTTCCCATGTGTGCAGTTTAGCTTCAGTCAGAAGAGAAAATCAGCCTTATGTGTATTCCTGATAAGTAGTAATGCATGTCAGAAAACCAACCATCTGCAGATGGTCAAGAGAGCCTCGGCAGATGTTTGTTCTCAACCTAAAAAGCTGAGGCAACGCCTTCCACAGCAGACCTTCCTTTTGAATGGCCGCTGGCGCTCGGTACCATTCACCTGATCCCGTGGTGTGACTGCCCTCAGAGAGCTGTCCGTACTGTGTTTCTCTCCAGTAATCTCACGGTTCCACCTTCCACCTTTGCTCTGCCTGTTGTTATTTGATGGCAGCTTGCACCACTCTCCTGCTCTTGCTGTGAACCTTGGCGTTCAGCCTCTATTCTTTGTCACTGCTCTTGTTCTGCTGCTGTTTCCACTGCTGCCAACTGTCTAGTTACCTTTTTCCAAAGGTGGGAGGATTTTCTTGCCTTGTTGTCCTGCCCCTTCTGAAGCACGTTGGTCTTGCCCGGATTAATTGTTGCCTAGCTCAGTCTTTGTCTCTTCCGCTGCTGACTTCCTCCTTGCTGTCCATTTGGTCTTTTCCTGGAAGAAAAAATAGGTTTCTTGGGATTTGGCTTCTCAGAGCTATAAAGTAGGGGAAGTGCTCTGAGTAATTAATGCTCCAGGTTTTGTCTTCCATGTTCCCAAAAATCTGGGGGATCTTGGAGGCAAGGAGCTACAGAAGAGTAAAGGCCCGAGCTAACATGTGGGAAGACAACTAGATCTGTGTAGATCTGAGCTTATTAACCCAGTTTGGGTGGCCACAGCAAGTAGGAGTATCCCCTAAGGAACAGTTTGAAGTTGTTTCCCTGAGCTCTTGTGGGTGACCTTGATGATTAACCTACTTTCCAAAGCCTTCTGCACATCACTTTTCTGTGTCAAGCAGGTTGGCTCTTGTGAGTGACATGTTAAAACTGTGTTGGAATGCAGTGCATTTATATTTGTCAGCAAGCTACAAAGCCATGGATTAATTATTTATTACAGTCAAAATATGAAAAATGAAGAAAAATAAATGGAACCAGCTGGCAAGTACATACAGCAAAACTCTGGAGACTCTGTAGGCTTGTCGATACAGTAGGCTTGTGTTTTGAGGGTGCTGCATTTTAAAGCTGTGTTTGCCCATCCAAAAACCCCAGTTGGTTTCAGAGTGACACAGTACCAGTGCAAGACATGGGAGGCTTGCTGTCCACCTGCTCCCTACTGTCAGAAGATACTCTGCACCAAGAAATTTTGGTGTAGTTTTCAGTCTCTGGGACTTGAATTTTTCAAGCAGCAAGGTTTGTCTTTTGGCTTTGCTGCAAGGGTCATTATTAGGTAATTAGCCATGAAGAATCGGTGACAGCAGCCAGAGATGTAAAGCTGAGGTCCTCACACTTGCAGTCATGAGAGATTTTGTGACACCTTACATAAGGGTAGGGGTCTTGGGCCCCGCTCCTGGCTGAACTCCAGGCCAAGTAATTACATTCTGCCTATCTAAAATTCCCCCTGTAGTGTCAAGTGGGAAGGCAACTCTCATTTCCTTCTCAAAACGGTGGCGGGTGCAGAATGTCTGCACCAGGTGGAAACATCCAAGAGCTGCAGTCACTGACCTGATTTGCTTTGTAGGCTTTGCTAGTGGAAAGTGCACTGTAGGTCAAGCCCTTACCTGCAGCCTTGATGTCAAGTTGGCAGTCCTTTGAAGAAGATACAAGTAACAGTGCTGTGAGTAAGGGCTGGAGGAACACAGTGACACCAAAGCAGGCAGAAGGCTCTTCTCTCTCTCAACCCACCCCATCTTCCACTCTGCTCTGATGGATTTGACGTGTGTACAGTAACTTGTGTCTGATGCTTGTGTCTCCTGCTCCTCCAGCTGTGGGACTGAAAGGGCCTGGAAACAGACTGCCCCATGCTGATGCCAGAGCATGATTGAGCCTTCTCGTGGGCTGGGGACACCCCTCTGTCAGGCTGAAATACTGAAATCCTGCTTGTCATCACAAGAGGCATGACCAGCAAGAGATAAATTTAAGCCTTTTCTCTGGTGTAGCTTCTTGGAAATGACAAAGATTTCATTGTGGTGGGCTCTGTGTAGCTCACTTCCCAATTGCAGGGCTGGGTGCATCTTCAGTGAGGGAATCAACCCGAGGCTGGGTATGGTTTCTGTCCTTTAATGACATAGTATGCACAGTGGGGCAGTTGTGGTGCTGCTGTAAAAGATTAGCTGGAAATAGCTTTTGATGTTTTAAGGGATTGTTGTTTCTTGTGGGACAGGTTCTTGCCCTCCGTTTGGTATTGGTAGCCTCTACCTTACTGTTCAGCTTTAGGTTCAGGCCTTTAAAATGAAACATTTTCATTCTTTCTCTCTTCCATTAGATTTTTCCCGTCCGCTATATATTAATCCATTTAATCAAATATTTTCCTGTTTCTGAAATGAAAAATGTCTATAATGGAAGCTCAGTGCACAAGAAATTCCTCCCTGCACACTTGATTTATTTGTTATTGTGCTGAGGAGTCATAAAATGTGAGCCCTGTGGAGCTCTGTGACATGGCTGTGTTCTCTGGCAGCATCGGGTGTGACCATATGGACGTGCTGGAGTGCGGATTTGCCTTCACATGCTGGTTGCAGAGCATCCACACTATACCTACATGTTGCTGCTCTGTGTGCAGGCTGAGCTCGCCACAGCCGCTCACTTGGTTTTTAAGGTTATTCAGGTGTGCACTAAGTAACTTTATCCCATAGATTCCTGGAAAGTGGGAGGGGATGCCAGAAAGTGTTACGATGTTTTTACCCTGTTCTCATCCTCTTCCACCACTATCAGATTTGGGATCCTGGCTGGATCTTTGATCTGGCCTGGCTGTTGTGGAGATCTGTTGGACAGCCTGCATGTCAAGTAGTCACTTTGCAGCAAGCAGCACTCATGCTTCTGTGCTTAGCTTCTTGCTCTGCAGAGGTGAGGGTACCCTGTCTTACTTCTCATCCCTCACTAAATCCCACCATTCCCAGGCTGGCAATAGACCTTTCTGGAGTGTTAATGCTGAGAGGTGCCCATAGCCGCTTCCCGTTGCCAACCAGGGATTGAGTGTTTGTTACAGACACTCTAGGACACAGTAAATCTAATTTCTCTCCCTTCTCCCACTGTTTGTCTGCTGTGCCCAAGGTGACCACTCCAGAGAATAACCATCTTGCCTGGCACTTTAATATAGTGCTAATTCATTGTTAATTGCTGGGGCAGAGAAACCTGACTCAGTTGGGAAAATGATGAATTGCCTCTGTTGCCTCTGGAGTGTTGGGGTTGATAAGCTGGTTCTCTGGAGTAATGAGCCACCACTGCAGCAAAGTACCGGCTATTCAGATAGCGGGGAAACCTTGCCTTTCATTTTCTTTCTGCATAAGCTGACAAATAGACCTGCTGAAGCTGGTAGGTACATTTGATTTAAGAGCAGTCAAATGTTGACTTTAAAGAAACAAGCATGGCTTTCACATGCTTTTTTTCACTGTTACTTTAGTCACTTTTTTAAATGACATCCCTCTACCCTTTTTTTCCTCAGAAGCTTTGATTTAGACAACTCTGGCAATTTATAATAGTTCAGATCATAAATCACGGAGGAGCATTAGTAAATAAAAGAAAGCTTAGCAGAAAGCTGTAGGGAAGCTTTTTTGTATTGTGTGTTCACTGCAAACATTGTGGTCTCTCTTTAAATATGAGGAAAATAACATATGACAGAAGTAAATGAAATACTAATTTTGTCATTTTGTGAGGGATGGAAGGGAACAAATATTTTAGAAATGACAATGAAATACAAACCAGCAGAACATGGAGCCCTCATAAAAATGGGTCAAGGCAAGTGGCAATGGCAGTCCAATGAAACTAATTGCATATTCTCTTTCTAGAAGTAATAAAAGGGGCAGTGAGCACCACGTTAGTGCTTCCTAATGAAATATCTGATTCTAACCAATGTCTTCAGAATTCATGGGTTGAACAATGCATAGCCTGCAGGAAAAAACAGCGAGACTTAAAATTTCCTTTCTTAAAAATTAATATTAATTAATAATACTTAGCCCAATCATAGATGATGGGTGAAGCAAAACTGTGTTATTCCATAGGGGAACATGGTGTGCTTCATGATCTATAGATGATGTGCACGGTACGTTTTTCCTGTGTTTGTGTGGGTTACAGCAGGAGGTTTTGCATACTGGAAATCAGGACTGAGCTGTCCAGGAGACTTGGACAAATACTTCTGTCCCAGACCATGTTAGCTCGCTAGACTTTGGTGCTTACTGTTTCTTCCAGGTAATTTGCAGGTGGTGTGCCCTGCAACTCATTCCTAATGGCTGCACCTAGACCACAGATTGATACTCACTGCTTTTTGATTCCCCCAGCTTCTTATTCTGTGGCTAGTTGTGGTGTCTGCTCAGATAGGGTGAGACACCCAAAGTCTGGTGAGACATCTTGTATTCAACAAGCCCAGGTGGACTTTCAGAGATACTTGTGTTGCAGGTTTATTCATTCCACTCAGAAAGCTCAGAGCTTTGGTTTGGGTGGGTTGCAGGTGGAGTATTTATTTAGTCTTTGATTGAGAATTGCAGGGGGAAATGCGTGTCAGAATGAGATCTCCAAATTTTGTAAGGGGAGAATATCTGTCTTGCTCAGTTGTTGTTACCTGGAGTTTCATTCTCTCTCTCCTACTAACAGTAGGCAATTGCAGCCCATTTCAGTGTCTCCTTTCAATCTAAACCATCCAAAAATCTCACCAAAAAAGCTCTCGAACTATGTGACTTCTATTTCCGTGCAGTATTAAAGCTGAAGGCAATATGTATTGCAAATGCTATTTACTCTGCATTTATCTCTTACCATGCGTGTGTCTGCTTTTGGTTGGGGTAAGGAACTCCCTTCGAAGAAAGTAGTACAAGCAAAGCTCTCAGAAGGCTTCCACTTCTGAACCTCTTTCTTATACTGCTCCAGTACCCGTGCCCTGCAGCCACACACGCTGTGTTTTGGAACAAAAGCTGTGGCTGTGCACTCTGCTTTTCCATCCTTTTGGTGCACACCATTTTCCCAACGTGCCACAGGAGCTCAGGAGCCTTGCATGAGGCTTCACAAAGGCAACAGGAACATGTATCAGACAAGGAGCCCCTTACATTCTGCTCTGAGGTGTCTGATGGGAGTTTCTAGTGATTGGTAGTTAATCACAGTTGCAGTGGAAAAGGCACTGAGCTTTGACTGCTATAGCCAAACCTGCCTACTGCGCCTTCTCAGCTGTTTCTGTTTAGTGTGGATATCTAATGTGGCTGAAAAGTGCTGCTGATTTTTATTAACTTTAAGCCTGTGATTCCCCTTGAAATGATAGTGGGGAGTGTGCTTGCAATTGAAGCAAAACTGCTTCTGTTCTGAAATTAGGCTTAGTACTATTCCGTTTAGCCCTAGAAATGGAAGATTAAGTAAAGAGGATAGCGTTGTTTTTCACTGTAGATCTGGCCCCTGTCATCTCACCCATTTGCCTTTCACACACCAGATTTAGCCCTTATTTCTTCCAGTCCTCGACCTCTAGTAAATGCTAAGCTGCCAGGGTTGTAAGGAGTTGTAGTAGGTTGAGGATGAGCAAACATCTAGAGCAAGATTACTAAACAAAGCTCTTTAAATCCACACAACCTTTGAAGCTTGCTGGCTGGCAGCAGGCGAGTCTTGAAGGCTGAAGAGCCATTAGATGAGCCTCTGCTCCCTTTATGTTTCAAAAGTTTTGTAGTTGAAAATATTGCTCTTTTAAATTTCTTTTTAATGCTCGTTAAATATTCCCTGTCCCTCACATTTGCATGTAAATAATAATACCAGGCTTCAGAGAGGTGTAAATGTTTATAGGGTACTGATAGTACTCAACGTTTCACTCTCAGGCTCCTTACTGAAATCTTCAGATGAAGTTGGAGCCCTGGAGCGTTGTATTGCCCTTTCTGTGCAGATGGGCAGTTGTAAAAGTGACATGGGGAGAGAAACAAGATTGGCTTGTGCTACCAGAGCACATTGCACTTCTTGTCCCCCGAGATCTCTGAGAGTGAGTGAGCTTCTCTTCCTCCTGTGTTGCACAGCATCCCCCAAGCTTCTGGGTAGTGCTGCGGGTTACACTATGGTAGAGTAGCCCATAGATACTCGGTCTCCTTGCCCTGGGCCAGTCTCATTGGGAATTCATTGGTGCGGGCTTTTCTTTTCCTGAATGGTTGGAAATACCCAGGGATAGGTGCAGGGATATGGTGTTTTTTCAGGGTTAGTATGCTGTGTCTGTTGTTCCATGTTTTTATGGACTTTTACAGGGTTGGATTGGGAATGTTTTTGTGCGTATACACTATTCTCACGCATCAAGTATCCAGAAGTACAGTAGCACGTATTTTTTCTCACAGTCATCTATGCTTACAGTGTTTGAAAGAATATTCCAAAATATCTTGGCACAGACGAAGTGAAGCTGTTTGCAAGATCCCTAGCTGTGGAACAACAAAGGCTACATTCTCAACACACATCACACATGACTTTTATTAAAGTCTTAAACAAAAATCAGATAATGTATTTAGAAAATTGAACTTGATGCTACGCACATTGTGAAAGGAAGTAGGTATCCCCTCGTGCCTCCTTTCCAATGTCTTTTCCCGCAGTTCTACTCACTTCTTCATGTTTCAAATTAGAAGGTGAAAATCTTACACTTAACTACAAGTAAATACATTTTAAAAGGAGTAATTTGGCACTAACTGACATCATGGTGCCTAACTTAAAGGGATTTAGTGTTCAGAAACCAAGGAATACAAGCACATATAAGGTGCCTCTGGCGGAACGTTCAGAAGTTTGAAACATCTAAAATCATTATTAACATCTTACCATTACATATGGCAAAAAGGATGTGGTAAATCACAGAACATATCCTGGATGTTACAGACCCAGCCATCTCATTAACTTTGTGTCAAAAAGCATTCCTCGGTTTCCAGTTTGTACTAAATTTAGTTTTATGCTATTTGTACCGTCATAGCACAAAATAATGTTGACACCCTTGAATTTTCTGGTTGCTTTTTCTCAGATTTATGGTTTGGATTGCTACATTATACTCTTACTGGGCCATACCCATTTGATGTGCTGCACTTGAATCCAAGGCACATGGGTAGGGAGGATTGTGAAGAGCCTCCTTCCTTCCTGCCACAAGTCCCATCACATCCATGTTGAGGAAGGTGAGCACGTTCTGCAGAAAGGCTTAATGCAGACCCATAGTTGTTAGGAGCTTTTGTGAGGGCTGTGTGCTCTTGGCTAGGTCTGGAAAACCTTGGTCTTCTCAGTCTTGCTTGCACAGAGCTTGGCAACTTCGTTTTCTTTTTACCTCCTGGGATTTTAGTGATGTTTTGATTTGAAACATGCAGGGTATTGCTGAAGTCCCTTGTGCTACCTTAGGATACAACGAGGATCTGTTTCCTGCTGCGAGGAGTAAGAGCTGGCTCCTTTATCCATTCAGTGCCTAGAGAAGCTGCTGTAGCACTGTGAATCTATCTAGTTGTAGCAAAAGAGGCAAGACTAAAAGTTCAGGACTCACCAAGCCCCATAAGAAGATCTGTCTGGACAGCACTTCCCTGGTTTAAGTGCTAAGTTATTATTATTAGTATTTATTATTTATTTCCTCTTCTAGTTTTCTTCTTACTGAACAAGCAGGAAATATCTTTGTTCTTTCATTTTAGAAGCGAAATAAATGTATCCCTGCAGCATTTGAAATTTTAATAATGCATAATAAATAAAATCATATCTAATAACATAACTGCTTTCAATTGGCAACGCGATCTCTGAGATGCATTGCAATGGCAGAAACATAAATAGTTGCAGCCTCTGAAAGCCTACTTCCTATTTGCTAAATATACTTGGCTTGCTTTAAATTCCTTTGTGTGCAGTCATTAATACAATCCTCTTTGACAGCGTTTAATTGAAGTGCTTTTCTCTATTAAATTCATTAAAACTTTTTTTTTATATACAACTGTTTCCCAGACACTGAATGTTAAGGACCTGTAGGCCTCTCTTTAAATAACTTCTCTCTCCTTGTTGTAAATTGTTAATTAAATTTAACTTAGACTGTTTAAAGATGGCTTGGAAAAGAAAGCCAGATTTCAGGATATGGTCTCAATCATGTCTGATTTTTTTTAACACAATTTTTTCCATGTAGTTATAGACTGCGTGTTATATTGTTTATGAATGTTGCTGTACTTTCAGCTGGAACCAAGCAAAGAAATACCCTAAAAAGCTCATTTCCATCTCACTTCAAAATTTCCATCTTTTTAGTGCAGTTTCTTAGCCTAAGAGGATTTGCATGGGAGGAGCTGTTTAGTATTAATAGATTATTGACAGTTTAATGTCTTGGCACCTAGACAGCCCATAAGGTATAATAAACAGGAAGCTGTCTGATGTGAGCACAGTCAATAGCGTATTCAATCAGAACCTTTCAGTTAATTGCCAGTTGACCTCAGAGATTTCCTTTAAGTGAAACTGTCCTTTGCTCAGATCTCATCTGGGTTTCAGGGTTTAATTTGAGAATGCCCTTTCCATATGGTAGCTTGTGCATATGTTCCCGGTCGGATTTTTGCATTGCTGCCGTGCACAGCACTGCGAGAGCCAGTGTCTGCCCAGAGCTTTGCAGAACACATAGACGTGCATTGTGTGTGTGCCACCCTTCCGAGGAGCTGGCCTGCCAGCGGGCACCAACACCATAGAGCAGGCAGGGCTGTAAACTGATGTCAGGGAGCAGGGAAACAGCAGCAGAGCTGTTTTGGATAGACTCAGGCATGACTTTGGTAGCTTCCTGCAGCATTAATGTGGCCTGCTCCGGGCTCGGTAGATGGGATGTGCCACAGCCTGACGTGGCTGAGGGGTCGGCACCGCTGTGTTCATCCCAGCCGCAGGCACAGATTCCCCTGCTCCTCTGCACAAGTGCAACCCAAGGCTCATTTGTGTGTAGTTTCCCTAATTTTGTGTAGTTTCCATAATTTCTGTACTTAGCCATTCTAATTTTTTCGGACTGTGTATCTTGATGAGATCTAGATAAGCTGCAAAGGCAAGCAGGCAAGAAACCACATAGGCAGTGCCTGGCCCTGACTAACTGGAAACCATCTGCTTACTGGAGGGGGAACCTCCATGGAAATCTCTTCTAGCAAGAGTGCTGCATTTGGGTTTTAATTCCTTTCCCTCCAACTGTTGGCTTTGAGCATGTGTTTTCCTTAGGCAAGCTCAGGCAGGGTCAGCCGCAGCAGCCCTCGTTTGCAGCAAAGGGGGCTGGATTTCCCGGTGGCAGTGAGTCCTGCCCTGCAAAGGAAACGGTTCTGCACCAGAGTGAGTTTAATTTACATTTCGTTCAGCCAGAGGACCCTTATTTTGTCTCTAGATCTTGCAGTGATTGTGACTTTTAGCGACTTATCATGCATTCAGACTGTGGTTCGCTGATAGGAGTATTACTGCTTTTAATCTCTAGTTTTCCCCCAATTTTGATTCGTTTCTGTGGTTGTCTTTGCCCCTCTGCATCAAACAAACTGCTTATGCCTTTTTAATGGCTTGATTAGCACTGGGGAAGCAGTGCTGACTTGGAGTAATGTTATTCCTGGTGTTTCCTTGTTTAAATGCAATTAGGAGTAAGAATGCTGCATTGCTCTGTTTGGGGTCCGTTAAAATCGAGTCCAAAGCCTTAATTGAAACAGGTTGTAAATTTTAAGGTTCAGGAATGTAGCTAAGATGAGGGGGAATGTTTTTGAGATGATGCCTGCTTTTGGGAAGACACACGGATAAGAAAGCCTCGGAGTCATTCATTCTGACGAGAATGGAGCAAAACCCCAGCAAGATGGAACAGAACCAAAGAAGAAATCCCAAGGTACGTGTGTGCCCCTGGGGCCATCAGCTGCAACACGCACGCTTCTCTCCCAAGTGTCTCTGGCCAGAATATATTCGAAAATACTTTCTGGTTTATCAGCCTTACTGGCCATGCTGCTAATCAGTATTACATAGACCAAAGGACTCCCACATGCAATAAAAATCATAAGCTTTATTGGATTTTGAGATGGGAAAGATTCACATCCATCTCCTTTTATAAACTGCGTTACATTTCATTCTTTCAGAGCTCCCATCAGTGCAACCCTTGCTAAATAGGATGGTGAAGGAGGCAGGTCAGTAGATAGATGGCAATGAGGGTGGTACAGCCTAGAGCTATAGAAGTGCTTGAGTTTTAGTGGAAGGGGTTGCTGACATTTCTGAAATGCTGAAAGAAAAAAGACCACACAAGTCTTGACGTTCAGAAGAGGCTACGAAACCACAAAATACACCACACTGCTCAGAAAGGACCATGCATTTAA
>JBCJKH010053446.1:0-11043 GCA_039877255.1 Loriculus beryllinus
TCCCTTTCCCTTTCCCTTTCCCTTTCCCTTTCCCTTTCCCTTTCCCTTTCCCTTTCCCTTTCCCTTTCCCTTTCCTTCTGTTTTCTCTTTTCCCTACCCTGCCATGGCTGGAGTGATGGGCTCCACTGGTGTTCTTGGGATGAGCTCCTAGAAGGGACACCCGGAATTTATTTGCCTGTGTCGGGATGTGCTGGAGCAAGTGGAGGAACTTAATGAATGACTTCTTTAGTTGAGTGAGAGCTGTTTGTTTTTATAGCCCTTATAAAAAGATAGGAAACAAACTCCATCAGCCAAGTCACACTCCATCCAGTCATATTTTTTTATTCCTGGCATTTTATCTCAACTCACTCTGTTTTAATAAGCTGTAAATCAAGGCTTATTATGACGGTGTGAACAGTGTCAGTGGGTCCTCCCGGTGCTCCAGGAATGCCGCCACACTGCCAGTTCCCTTCTGCAGACGGTCTGGCGTTCCAGTGCCCGGGGAGGCTGCTGGAGAGTCTTCCTCACGGAAAGCTGCAAACCTCATTTGAGTTCATGATCATTCTGGAGCCTGAGCAGGAAAAGTGTTTTTCCAGATCCTGTGAGGTAATCACAGTGTGGTGACATATGTTGCAATTCCCTATATGCTGCCACACGCTATGCTGAGCAGCATCTCTGAAGTGTGCTTTCTCCTCCTTGGCGATTATTATATCCCGTTTGGACTCCAAGCGTTTTGACCATTAGTAGAATGAGGGCGATTACAATTTGGCACAAGGCACTGCAATCAGAAGCCAATGTTTAGAGACAGTGGTATAAGAGAAGTCCCATAATTGGAGCTGCAGGACTGAGTTTGCCAGAGGATCTATTGCTGGCACCACATCCTTCTTGGCGCCGCACCTATTGTAGCTGCACTTTGGCCCACACCTTGTTTCATACTGAGCCTGCAATTAAAATGCAATCCCTGTCCCTGGCCAGCCCTGGGCCGCCCCATTCCTGCACATGCCCGGGCAGCACGGGAGGTGTCAGGGCTCAGCACTGCGCTCACTGCCGCCGCCGGGCTCACACACACTCGGGTGGGAACTTCTCAAACACTGATTTAGTGTCCGGGCAGCCCCTGCGCTGCCACACGGCATTCCTGCCTAATCCACATGGACTCTGGCCTCCATGGCTCCAGCTCTCAGGTTCCCCTCATGCTATCCCCAGGCACTCCATGTCTGCATTTAGGAGGGACCTGGTTTTATTATTTCCTTGCTGAAGTTGTGTTTCTGTGTTAAATTTCCCAATAGTGGTACCAAGGGACACAACAGCCTTATGGTGCTGTGCAGCCCTTCCTGGCTGAGCTACCACAGCTCTGCAGCCAGAGCAGTCACTGGTACTTGTGGAAGGCTATGGGAGAGACACATGGGATGACACCCAGGAAGGAAGGAATGATGGATAGATGGAGGGAGGGAGGGATGGATGGATGGATAGATGGATGGATGGATGGATGGATGGATGGATGGATGACAGGCACACAGGGGAGATGAGAAGTTGGGGATGTTTCAATAGCTAGATAAGTCCTCAGAAAATTCCAGCCAATGCAGGATTGTGGTATCAAAGCAGGAATCTGCTTCTGTCTTCAGAGAGAGAGGCTGTGGATGTTTCTACTGCCCTATGCTCAGAGGGTCTCTCTTGGAGATGCTGCAGATTCTTATCCTCTGTGTTTCATGAATGGTCAGGGGCACAGGCTGGTTCTGCTGTGAAAACCTTTTTTTGGGCAGGAATAGGGTCACAGCACGGTGACAGAGCTGGGCCCCCAGCAGTGGTGGGGAAGCTTCAGACTGTGGGGAGGAACCACTAGCCATTGGAGACGTATTATTGCAGCATCCAGGCCTGGCATTCCACTGAACCGGGTGCTTCATGTGACTGACTCAACAGCATGCTTTATAATTAAAATATTATAGCTGCAAGTGTTGACTATCTTCCAGTGTGCCAGGAGGCTTCTGTGTGCACGGCTCAAAGCACGAGCTGGCAGTGAGGGCTGGTGTGGAGCAAAGACAAATGCATTTCTGTTGGGCTGTGTATTGTCTCCTGCTCTAACATCTCTCTAATTCACCCATCGGTGCTGTTGTTTGCATAGCTCATGATATCCTTCACACCTAATTAAACTTTGTTTTAAAGTCTTTTGTCTGACTAATGTCCAGAGAGTGCTCTAACACGGGCTCTTTGGCCTTTCATTCCGGTTCTGCATCAATATTTACAGCTGAGGCTTTGGGGAAGCCACCAGCTGCTGAGTGCCAATGCTGGGAGCGGGACACGGCAGGAGAAAGCGGCTGCGGAGCCTGGACATGGGCACAGGGCAGAGGGCAGAGAGCAGAGCAGTATCCTGAAACCTTGCTGATAGCTGGGAAAGGGGCTGAGTCCTGCAGGAAGCATCCCCGGCAGCCCCTGCCACAGCACCCAGCTCAGTGCCATGGAGGTCCCCTGGCCAGCAGTGGCCACCATGGGGATGTAGAGGACAGGGTCCTGATGTAGGGACAGTGCTTTGGGTGGGTCTGGGGTGCTGTCACCCAGTGCCTCTGCTGTGACCTGAACATCAGCTGGAAACAAGAGTGTTCACAAGGAAACAGCCTGTCTCCTTCTTCAGGGGCTGCTTAAGACTGTACAAGGAGATAAGCAAATTAAATGGCCTTAAGTATCTGTGGGATCTGTGATTCTCAAGACAGCCATCGAGGCAGGGCTAAGAAGGGCACTTTAAACACTGAGTCAGGCATTTCTGTCGCAGAGATACTTGTCTCAGCCCCTCCCCTGGGAGTGGAGCAGGCTGCAGGTTTGGTAAAGAACACGCTGCTTTGCCTTTTTAAGTTTTTCAAAGTGCAATTCTTCTTTTTCTGCTATTGCTCAGGAAACCGAACATCTTGTCCTTGCTGCCCCTGAGCTCCAGCTCTCGTTGCTGCGGTAGAAGAGGCTTCACACACAGCTCCATCTGCACAGGGAGCCAGGGATGCTGACAAGCACACTCCAGATGGAGCACAGCTCACAGAGGACGCAGGCACACCAGGATATAGACATGGACACACCAGGACAGCCCTGCAGGCACCGGGGGTAACAAGAGCTCCCCAGGGCCCTGCGAGGGGATGGCAAGGGGTGATCTGCAAGCTGGTGGTGCAAAAAGCATAGGTCAAGGGCTCTTCCCTGTGCACACAGAGCAGATGTGGGAGGCCTGAGCATGGCCCTAGACGATGCTTTGCCATCCTGGCATGCTCAGTTAGGGGCTGTGCTGGCTGGGACATAGAGCATCCAGCCAGGGAGAGGCTGTGCAGTGTGGGGGGGACCCCAGATCCCACCAGCAGCCCCTATGCCCAGCAGAGACACAGTGGAGACACTGGTTGTGGCTCTTCCCACTGCTGCTACAGCACATCTCGCTGGGCCTGCAGAGTGGGGAGATGGAGAGTAGTGCTCCTGTGATGGGTCTGTTGATTTATCAGCCTTCCTTGGGGCTGGCAGGAAGGATAATCCTCATTAACACCCCCATTATTGCTGGGGCTCCTCGAGAAAGAGTTCTGATTTAACTCTAGCTGTTGAAAAGAAAAGTGCTTTTGAATTAGTAATGTTTATCTAACACGGAAAACTCCAGGTCACCTGGGATAGTTCACAAGTGGTGTCTTGTGTTTTGGAGGAAAGGGAAAAAGAGGAGTTTCAGGAGGCAGAACCCTCCCCTGCGCGAGTTGGAGGCTACAAGACTGTGCAAGCTGCAGAGCTGCGATGGGCAGAGATCTGAGCAGGCTCCCAGGCTGCAGGCACAGGCCTTTCTGAGCATGTGGCTGCTGGTGTGGTGAGAGAGGCACCACGCAGAGGAGAGATGAGAGGAGCCCCATGGGGATGTCTGAGGCCAGCGGCTGAAGCCTGAGGTTGTGGCTGGGGCCCTTAGGTCTTCCCATGCAAGAGGAAAAGCAGCGAATTATGTACTGGCTGCCACTCCCGAGGAAGTAGTTTGGGATCCAGTTGGAAACTGGGATTCAGGCAGGATCGCTTGGAGCTGGTGGTAATGGATGCTAGCGCATGCACGCCTACCTGGCACCTTCCTCCTCATCCCCATCCCTATCTCTATCCCTCTCCACCTCATCACCATCCCTCTCCTGGCTGTGCTGGCTGCAGCAGGATCTTGCTCCTGCTCCACCTCCAGGTGATTTTCAGGGGGAAGAAGGATATTATTCTCTCTGGCAGACTCATCAATACCTTTAATTAGCTTTTTTTTTTTTTTTTACCCTGCTTCCATTCCCTTCGTTGATATCAGCCTCTTAAACAGATTTGAGTATGTTTTGAACTGCCATCCTCGATGCCATTTAAATCACTTCTCAAGGGCACTGGGCCAGGGATGTGCAGTGGCAGTTTAAAAGGATTAGAGCCCTTTGTTTTTTCACAAGTGGTTCAATTTACAAAAGATCAGGGTTCAAGACCTTCACACTATAAAGTGACTTAAAGCCATGAAATCTATTTCTCACTAATTCTAGATTACTCTCTACTTAGGAGCCCAGGGTGCCAAAAATGGTGGTTTTTGTTAAAATGATATGAAATCCTAATGCAAGTCCTTTTAACCACTGCTGCATAGGATACAGTGTCATGCAAATTCTGGACCTATGCGAGTAATTACGTGGCAATGAGCATGATCATTTTGATTAAACCAACACATGTTTTCAAAGATTTTATTTGAAGCAGATAACCGTAAAACTTTGTCACTTTGCTTCTCCTCCCGAGCATATGCACAATGCGTTAAACACCC
The DNA here is from genome assembly GCA_039877255.1 of Loriculus beryllinus. Taxonomy (NCBI): domain Eukaryota; kingdom Metazoa; phylum Chordata; class Aves; order Psittaciformes; family Psittacidae; genus Loriculus; species Loriculus beryllinus. The sequence continues at coordinate 4,742 of JBCJKH010053446.1, forward strand.
TGTGTATCTCTTTTGTAAAGCCTGAGCATTAATTGCCCACTGCTTATTCAAGCAAAGCCCCCATTGAGGTAAATGAGATTTGGTCTGAATAAAGACTGCAGAATTGGACCTCTTGTCTGTAGGTGAGAGATAGGAGCCCTATTTGTACGTTAGGGTCCCCCGCTGCAAAACTGGAGCATTAAGGAAGATGGGCTTTCTGTTAAAAAAGTTTTATCTTACTCAGCATCGTACTTGTAATTTGAAATGGAGAGAACCGGTGGCCCACGCGATCATGAATAAAGAACAGTGGGAGAAACTGGGTCAGGCTGGCAAGAAGGTAGAAGCTGCCCCGATTGTTGTTCTCCCAGCCATTAGCTTCACAAGAGAATCCTTTTTCTCACTGGACGACTGTACTTTATTTTTCTAAAGCAGTATCCCTCTGACAACCAAAAGGAATACTGCATCTGCAAATGAATGGTGCCTGCAAAGAGACAACATGAAATTTTTAAAAAGCATGGTAATAAACGCTATTCAAAAAAACACAATCTCTGAAAAACACGGCCCATTGAAATGACAAGCCGAAAATCATTTGCTAAGCACTGAAATGGCCCCTTTTGTCACCCCAATCCTTCTGTTGACAGTTACCTTTCAATCCTACAATTGTGCAGTAAGTACTGATTTTTATTCAATGTTCTATTCACCCTGCGTATTAATGAAAAGAAAAAAACTTGTAAGAATAGCCTTTAATAGGCTGATAGACAAGGCTCCCCTATTCTCCTGCTAGAGCTCCTCTTATCAGCTTCTCACAGTATTGCTTGCTCGCTCAGTTCTTTCCCTTTTCTAAACTTTGCTCACCCATCTGGGCTTTTTCTCAACTGAGATGGAAACATTTTTATTTCAGAAGTCTCACTGACCTTTTCTCCCCCTCGAGGCACCGTGTTAGGTAAGGCACTGACCTCAGACGAGCCTTTTTGTAGGCTCAAAGGGTATGATGAGGGGATCTAGTCTCAGCTCATCGCAGGGAGCGCTGATCTGGAGGCGCAGGCTGGAGGGTTGTTCATCCAGCGCTCCAGGGCCAGGGGTGGCAGGGCAGCAGGCACAGGGACAGCACAGACACCGGCCTCAGAGAGCAGAAGTGGAGCTTGTCCTTGCTCCCATTGCTGCTTCCCAGCTCTCCATGCTGCATCCATGGGAGCCATGATCTGAGTCTGGGAATGGCTGTTCCTGGGGCAGGGAAAGGCTCATCACAGCTGCTCAGTCCCAGAGGTGCCACCGTCAGTGTGACTGTTCCCATTCCTTGTCCAAAGCAAAGGCTGTTATGTAGCTGTTGCAATTAAAAAATGCATAATGAAAACTGGTCAGTGTTATCCTTGGCTGGGAGCATCGAACCATAATTCTCCCAAGTTCCCCAGGCAGTAATGAGTGGCTTTGCACAAACCTAGCACTTATATTTATTATGACTGAAAATCAGCCCTGTAGCACATGTCCGTGACTGTGACAGGTCCCTGTGTCCCATGGTCACGGTGCCAGGGGCTGCCCTGTGGTCCAGCCCTGGAGGCAAGGCCAGGTGGGCTGACCCTGGTGGGAGGCTCCGGAGTGCTGGGTCAGGTCTCCAGCGTGGCACCAGCTCTGCCAGCCCCAGCACAGGGCATGGACAGCCTGGAGCCTCGAGTCCATGTCCCACCATGGGCTGCAGCCCACGGAGGGGCCCCAGCGAGGCTGCGTGTCCGCCCCCAGATGCAGCGCATCCCCCTTGCTCCGGAGGGAAGCAGCCTCCTCCTCCTTCTCCGTATTCCCCACTCATGCAGTTTTTCTTTCCAGTAGGGAAATTCAGCACATAACTATCCAGGATTGCAAAAATGTAAACAGTCTGTGTTACATGTCTTCAAATTACAGCCCCGCTGCTCTACACATGTGCAGCTAATGGAAGCCCTCTGCTAGCTGGGGCCCCGGTGTGGGCAGGCGCAGCCGCTGCCCTGTGCTCCCTGCCCTGCTTGTCCCGGTGCTCCCGCACCCATCGGCACCTCCACCGAGGGCAGCCGGAGCCGGCCCATTGCCCAGCCAACATTAAATAGAAGTCTACTTAGAGGTTGTTTGAATAGAGGAAATTGTTTTACATTGTGATGCAATATTTCCACACCGGGGTCTCATTTATGCAGCATATTAAAGTCAACACACTGCACATCTATCTCCATAAGGAGCTGGGCCCATTATCCCCAGTTACTTTTAAGCAGTCTTTGGCTTAGTTCTGACATGCCTGCCAGTGCCATACATCACAGGGAATGCAGTTCTTTAAACTGCAGTTCATGATTGATAGTTTAACCTTTTTCTCTGAGGTTAATTCGATATATGCTGGTGTAAACTATAAACCAAAGCTCCAGCCTGTTGGGAGGAGGTAATCTACATGGCACTCTTTATGAGATCTCAGGTGCTGCAGTAATTACACCACCTTCTCCTCCTCCTCTCCCTCTGCTACTTTTCCCTGCTGGCAAGAGGAGAAGGATGATGATGATGATGATGATGATGATGATGATGGGGAGGAGGCCACTCACTGCCCAGCACCTCAGGAGTCCAGCTCTGACCCTGCTGTGGCAGAAGAGGCTGATGCCCAGCTCAAGGCACCTCCTGAGGTCCCTGCTGCTGCCACGTCCCACAGCCACGCTAAGGTTTCACTGCCTAACCCAGGGTTTTGGTGTGGCTGGGCCCTCAGGCAGCTCCTGAGCATGTTTCTTCCTGGAATCCCAGTGCTGTTCCTGGAAACTGAGGTAGAAATGGCAGGGGTTGGAAACAGATGAGCTTTAAGGTTCCTTCCAACCCATCCCATTCTATGGTTCTCTGATTCTATCAAGTGGTGGTACAGCAAGTGTCTGTCAGCACAATAAGGTCCCTTCATGGAGCGGATGCAAATCCATGGCAGGCACACAGACACTCCTCCCACCACATCTAGGTGTTCTAAGTGTATTTCTGAGCTCCTGGCTCCTTGCTGCTTGGGCACAGCACATCCGGACATCATTGGCAGTGCTGGTTTGTAGAGCATACGGGAGAAGACAGGGAAGTGGGAATCTCACTGGCTTCATACTCCGGAGGAGGAAGAGGGGCTGACCAGGAGGGGTCAAGGGACAGCAGCAACTCGTGGGGATACGGGAGGGCCCATGGTCCAGGCTCAGCACCAGCATTTGTGTTTGCAGTTTTTCACCCTGCCTGCAGCACCTGCACATGAACGTGGAGGCTACCTCCAGCCCTAGAGCAGCCCATACCATGGAGCCTCATGGCCTGTCCATATCAGAGATTCACAGATGCCAGCTCTTCCCAGGCTCTTCCTCGGGGCTGGGATCAATCTGGGGACGCAGCCTGGAGCCAGGAGGGCACCCAGCTCCGCAGCTCTGGCTGGACACGGCAGCCCCATGGAAGCCTGGTCCCTGCTGGAGCCTCGGGGGCCCTGTTGCTGCTCCCACACTGCAGGGGGGTTTAGTGGGTCCGCAGTGGCTCCCTGCCCTGGCGTGGGGGGGCCTTGGGCTGCCCAGTGCCAGACTGTGTGTGGCACGGCTGTGGCCTGACAACCCCCTTTAAACCCCTGCGCTTCATGCATCTTTCTGGCCTCTGTCCCCAAAGAGTCGTTATCTCCGTAGGAAATAACTATTTCTGCTCAAGATCAATAAGATTTTGTGGAGAAAAAGGAAGAATTTTAAAGGCTTGGTTTAATTTAATCTATTTCTTTGCAGGACGCTCCCTCTGGTCACAATAGGAATTCGATTCCTGCCAGAGCAGACTCCTTAATTAGACCCCACAAAATGAACAGTAACGTGTCTCTGGGCTGAAATTCTCCCTTTCTGGAGCTTGCAGAAAGGAGGGAGTTTCTAACTCATAATTGCATCTGAATGCAAATGGCTGTGCCAATGTGAATATATTAAAAGCAGCAGCGTCAGCAATCACTGTGAAAAAAAAATCCATACAAATGAGGCACCAGCTTATTGCTCCATTTGGACGCTGTGAAATGGCACCTTATTGTGTTATTATAAGATTTCTTGCTTAGTTAACAGAAAATGCTTACAATTAAGTCTGCACTCATTTAGTGCTCAGACTAATTCACATTAGAAGAAGGATGTGACCCCAGCTCCAGATCCCTTTTCCATGGCTCTTGCTCTCCATGGAGGTGGTGGTCTCATGGTGCTAGGGTTGGGATGCAGCGAGCAGCACATGACCAGGGACATGGCTCCTCTCACAAGGGCCACCTGTGCCTTGGCCATGCAAGGGCACTTTTGTTTTGGCACTTTGCCAGAGACCAGGTAATGAACTATAAAGGGATGCACGACAGGCTCCTAGAGACTGACAAACACAGTGGGCCGTGGTTGCAGTGCCTGATTGCGCATTGGTCAGAACCTCACCAAGCCTCAATGAGGAGAATTTCTATGTCCTGTGCATGTGCTGTGCAGAGCCTGCCGGAGGCTGCGGTGCAGCGTGGTCCCTGCCTGGCAGCCCTGGAGCCCATCAACAGCCAACTGTGCGCGTCCTGCCCCTCACAGCAGGCTTTGCAACCTCCTGTGTTGAGATTATTCCAAGGAAACAAGCGTGGCCAGACGCTGCCGTGTCGTGCTCCTTCCCATCCCGTGGCTGCCCGAGTCCTCTCCCAGCCACCCAAGTATCAACACTTCTCTTGTACAAATAGTAATTGTAGAAAGAGGCCTGTGGATAAATGATTATCGTGACCCTCATTTTGGTGTGAAAAACTTTCTCAAGCTGCTGAGTGAAAAGTCAAAATTTGCATTTAAATGGAAGCCCTTCAGCAGTGTGTTACACACCGACCCCTGCATGGTGCAAACACCAGCGCTGGCCATGCCAGCAGCCCGGGAAGCAGAGTAACAAGCAGCAAATGGGCTGGGCCAGCCTGTGCTGCACCAGAACATCAGCTGCATCTGCCAGGCTGCAGCACCATACGATGCTGTGTGCCTGGTGTGGGGCTCCCTGGCCACCCCCCACCCCTCCTTGGGCTGGTGACACGGACACAAGTCACACACCGACTGCTTTATCAGCCCATCTCCATAAATGTACCCCAGGAGCCCCAGCCCCACGTGCAGTGACCACACTTTGCTGGCCCTGGGTCTGTCACGCTTTACATGTAACCACCTCTGCCGTGGCATTAAACAACGCTCTCCAGCCATGCTCAGCCTGCAGCGTGCCAGGGGCCATGTGGGAGACTGGCCAAGGCAGCAAGGGCCGTGCACCAGAGGGAGAAGTGCAAAGCGTTTTAGGAGGTATATAAATTAATTAAGGCTCTTTTAAAGGTTAACAGGGTCCACTCTGTCTGTCATTAAAGTAACTTCATGCATTTAAATTTTAACAGTCAAACCAATTAGCAATAAAAATGTTGTATGAACTGCATTTTAAAGGATTCTGGTCATGTCAGAATTGGTTAAATGTATGATGGCTAATAGAGTTTTTTCCCCTTTTCTTCCTTCATTTCAACCATAAGCTGTATTTCCCAGTCCAGTGGAAGACAGTGGAGGAAACCAAGTGCCAGCCACACCACAGCCCCCCCTCTGAGCTGTGTGGATGGGGGGCACTTGAAAGCCCTTTCTGGAGGGAGGAGCAGGAAGCAGAAAGCATCCTCTGCTTGGCAAGAGAAGTTAATGGACCAGTGAAGTAGTGACCTTGCTGCGGGGTGACTCTTGGGGCTCTTGGCACTGCCTTTCTGAAGGCACCCACTGTCCTGCAGGGACCCCCCAGAGCCCCCTCCCACCTAAAAGGGCAGTAAAGGAAAATCAGCTGCACAAAGGGCCCAAAAAGCTGATGCAGCAACTTCCCGGCCCCAGAAAAAATTACTGGATTAGAGCACATCTTGTGCCCATAATAAGGACCATGTGAAGTGGGATGTTTGTGTAATTGCAGCTGTCAGATGGCCAAGCAGACATTGGAGCATATTGCAAAGGAATCAGTGCAGAGGAGACCTAGATGGTACCTGATTAGTTAAATTGCCAGCACCTGGTCAGCTTTTATTGCAAACATAAACACCAAGAGCTTCAAACAACTCGAGACTTGCTCAATGGAGCATCCAGCACGCTCCAGTTGGGGCTGATGCTGCCATGGCGGGTGAGGGACAGTACCTGGGGTGACTGGAATGGACCCAGACCTGTTCTTATCTTACTCCTGGAGAGACATCGTACCCAACTGTGCGGGCACTTCAGGGACCCCCAACACAAGGTGGACGTGGAGCTGCTGGAGCGAGTCCGGAGGAGGACATGGAGCTGATGCGAGGGCTGGAGCAGCTCTGCTCTGGAGCCAGGCTGAGAGAGCTGGGCTGGGGCAGCCTGGACAAGAGAAGGCTC
>JBCJKH010053446.1:11264-21518 GCA_039877255.1 Loriculus beryllinus
GCCTAAAGGGGCTGCAGGAAACCTGGAGAGGGGCTTGGGACAAGGGATGTAGGGCCAGGCCAAGGGGAATGGCTTTTACCTGCCAGAGGGGAGTATTAGATTAGACATTAGGAAGAAGTTCTTCACCATGAGGGTGGTGAGGCACTGGCGCAAATTGCCCAGAGGAGCTGTGTGACAGGAGGTCAACCCAAATGGAAAGAGTCAGTGGAGGGACAGTGGCTCAACTCTCTGCACATGGACAGCAGCACTGATTACCCCCAGAGCCCTCCAGCCAGCAGGTACCCTAAAATCAGAATTTGAAATGGCAAATGGGGATGGCAAAAGGGTGTCAGGACAGAGGCAGGATGGGGGGGGGGGAGGTTGTGCTGCAGGACAAGGGTGGATCTGGTCCCTCAGAGGGGCTGTATCTCTGCTGCCCGGACACAACGGATGAGCCCATCAGGAATGGGGGACTGGGGAATTAAAACTTGTTTGATGCTGATCACTGATCAAAATGAAAAATTATGGGGAGGAGGCAAGGGGAGGGGGGCAGAGGTTAATCCTCAGCAGAGCCACGGCTCCGAGCATCCTCGAGAGCGCTTGTGGAAACCAGATGTTGAGGAGCAGTGAGGGGGGGAGGAGGGCTAGGGGCTGGTATCTGTTCGTAATTACTCTTGATTTTGTGCGATGACATTGAGATTGTAGGCAAACATGAAAGAACACTTGTGGGGACAGCACCGCTCATGCCGGCCAATGGATTAATAAAGCATGACTGACATGCAGGGAGCAGGAAAGCGCACATGAAAGTGTTTTGTTGGGGGTTTGATGTTCCACAGGCCCAAGTGCTGCTGATTGCCCTCCCCCCAGCACAGTGATCACAGCAGCACACTTGGAAAGCTCCCAACCCTTCCATGCCACACTCACACCTCCCCATGACCAGCAAACACTTATGTGCCAAGGGGAGGGGTGCAAGGAACCTGCATCAGGAACAGGACACGAACCCTCTTCCCTCTGATAAATGCATGGCAGTCCCCAGCGGAATGGACCCAGGGATGCTCCCAGCAGGACCAGCACCCACCAGTCTGGCATCTTCACCTTGGGGTGTGATGGTGTTAGCAGAAGCATCTGCTGGTGGCTTCCCTATCACAGAAGGGTCAGACAAACCCAGCAGAGCTGGGAGTCAGGGAATTCCACTCTCAGAGGTCCGGCCTCAAAGCCTCTCTCCCCCCATATGTGAGGGAAGCTGCAGCTCACTGCAGTGAGCAGGTCTGTCAGGAGTGGGGAAGTCTCCCACGGGCTCCAGTGGCAATGTTAAAAATGAGTTTAATCAAGTTTCTTCCCTCTTTCAGGAAGCAATAACGATAAAGGGTGATCACGCAAGCACTGCACTTCCCAGTTTCAGCAATAGCAGTGTGTCTGCACCTGGGATCCATTCCCACAAAAATCTGCTCCCCCGCCTTTCTTCTTTATTTTCCAAGAAAGGGCTCATGCCAACGGGTCCCCAGTGCCTGCCTGTGGGCAGCACACGTGGGGCTTGAAGAGGGTGAATCCCACCAGCCCCAACACACGGGGATGCTGTGGGAGGAGTTTTTCTTCGGCTGCCTTCACCCTGGCAGTGCTCAGAGGGGAGGTGATGGGGAAGCTTCCAGGAAAGCCAAGTGAACCTCCTCGCAAAGCAAGCCCCCGGCTCAATACCAGCACACCAGCGGTTAGAACTGATAGGTTACCCACTTTCACTTCAATTGGAGCAGTTAACAAGTAATCAGATTAACAAAGCTCTGGATTCGGGATAAAAGGATTTTTCCTCTTTAGTAATTGCCCTGTGGTGTGCACAAAGCCAGCAAGTTAGGAGATGGGATCAGGGCTGCAGGCTGCCGAGGTCACCACCAGCATGGTGGGTGCAGGCAGTGCCTAGCACCAGCACCCATGGCTCAGGAGCACCTCGGCTCTCTATAATGCTAAAGCTACTGCTCCTTCCTTCCCTCTGAGAGGCACCTGACTGCTGTTACCAGATCCCAGATGGATCCTGGGATCTGACGCATTCTCAAGTCTGGCCAGCCTCGAGCAGGACTTCATTGAGCAGGCAGGTTCATCCATGCCTGTGGAGAAAGACAGCCTCACAAGGGCAGTGGATTGGGTGGGAGATGGGAAGCCCCAGCCAGGCTCTGTTCAGAGCAAAGGGGGAACACTTCAGTCACCAACTGCCTCCTGCACTTGCTTCAAACCTGGAGAGAAGCTGTTGCAGTGCTTAGCGTGCAAGATAATGAGAAAAGAAGCATGTGAGTAGGGGGACCAGAAGAGCAGATGGGCAGCAGGGGCTGCCCAGCTTGCCAAACAAATTCCAAACACTTCTGGGATTCCTTGCACCAGTAGGATTTGTTTTGCTAGTGGCTTGGTATCCTTCCTCTTAACCCCCATGATCAGTAGATCAGCCTTATTGGGTGCACAACTGAAGCAGCAATCCCCATCTCACCAGCTAGTGCTAGCTCATGAGCATGCTCAGGAGTTACTTTGCTCCTTCCTCTACATTCAAACCACTACCACCAGCCCTGTTCTTAATCATCGCAGGTCAAACCAGGCTGCAGCTTGTGGTTTGGCTGCTGTTTGTTTGACTCTGTGTGGCTGGGAAGGGGTCAACTCTCCTGGCAGGCTGGGGCAAGACTGAGGCTTGCTGCCTTATCCTCTGCTGCTGAGGACACCCAGGCTTCTGCTGCCTGTGGAGATCACATAGGAACATCCCCACACCATGCTAAGCATCCCCCTTACTCCTGCTGCAGCCAATAGTCTGGTCCAGAGAGCATCCAAACTCCAAAGTCCTTCATAAATCCTCACCCAGGAGGCGAGGGACCAGAAGAGCCATTCTTCCAGTGCTTTTATCCACTGCAGCTGGGTCCAGGTTCAGCTGATTCCTGATTGCCACTCAGTTTAACTCTCTCCATGCCAAACCCCTGCCTACTTATCCCTGCCTCATGGGCTCCGGGCTTAGCACGGTGATGCCAATACAGCCCCTGCCATTGTGAGCCCACACGTGTGCCCCCACACATGTCCCAGCAGTGGGCAGGGCTGGCTTTAGTGTGCGGTGCCACAGCGCAGCATCCCCTGCTGATGAGGAGCAAGGGGGCAGAACCATGCCGGTGGTTTCCCAGGGCTTGGCATGGGGATTCAGGCCTCTCCTTGTGGAATACTTGTGGCATTCGTGGGCAGTTAGAGGATTAAGTGCTAACCCCAGCGTGTTTGTGTACATGTGTGTGCGTGTGCCGCAGTACCGGCTGGCCCAGCCGGGAATGGCCTCTCTCCAGAGCAGTAATGCTGAACACAGGATTGTTTTCTCTAGGCCAGGATTATCATAATGGTCTGGGTAGCTCACCGCAGCTCCAATCCCATTACTCCATTAGCATGGGCGTTATAAGGTGACACTGTGCATCTGCTTGACAAAACGCAGCTTCAGACTTTGTGCTGAGCACTTTAACCGAAAGGAATTCAGTGTTCACTTGAAGAGAATTCTCTATTATTATTGGCTTACAGCTGCTTAGAAATAAACAGCAAGAAACACTCTGCCAATTCACTTTCAGAATGTTCTCATTTGAAACACACCATGCAGAAATATATTAACAAAACAATCTCCTGGCTTATAAAAGGCTAAAGAGAGCTTTCCTTTGAGTGCCAGTGTTTGTAGGAGTATTTTCTGAAGAAGCTGCAGTCTGAATGAAGCAGCCATTGGTAACCTCCCGGGGCAAGCACCTGAGACTGCTGCATGCATCCGCTCTGTGATGACATCCAAGCGCAGGCTCGGCAGTGCAGTGGGGCAGAGCACTGCTGCATCCCCAGGCAAGAGGAGCAGCAGCACTGAGAAGGATCCACCTCGCAGGTGCCCTGGTGATCCTGGAGCAGCATCTCCTATTCCATCTCCTCATTGCCTGCTGCAGATCTGCAGGCTGTTTCTCCTGCATGCAAGCTAAGAAGGATGCTGGTGCCTTGACACTGCACTAACAGAGTTGTATTGCTCTTGTAATGAGCCCAGCTCTTGGATGGGAGACACAATGCTTACACAATTACATTACCACAGAATAGGATTGCATTAGTTAATGGAGATGACCTCCAAAGAAGAATGCTCTCCTTTTATTAATTCAAGATAATTACATTAAGTTCCCTTCTCAAACTCAGGCTACGAAGGGGTTTTTCCATGATCTGCAGCATGTCAGTTCCCATGTAGGTTTTTTAGATCTTGGTCAATGGCTGCTGTTGGTATAAGGGGGGTTACCCATGTCTCCAGAGGCTTCCAGCAGGGTGGGTTCTGTTGGCAGGGCTGAAAACATGTTTGGAAATTGCCTAATGTAGTGATCATCAGAACACAGATCCCAGAATATCCAGCTTGTCCTGAATGCGTCAGGTAACAGTCACAGAAATTAAGGCCGGGATACACCTGCAAGGACATATTCCGTGCAGGATAGGGCTTTCGCTGAAGAGCTGAATTTTAGAGGGAATGCTTATGGATTATGTGCCCAAAAGCCTGCACCATGAGGCGTTCATTTGGGAAGGGGACACAAAGCCCATCCTGCAGGCTGGGTGCCTATGGAAGTGCAGCTTTTCCTGACTGGAAGACTTCCTAAAGCAGAGGCAAGCCCCATTGCATTACTCCCCTTTCTCAACTTGGCATGTGTGAGTCCAGTGCCAGCCGGGAGGTGCTAACATGATAAAGTGTGAAAGCCTGAAATAAAGCTTAACCCGGAGTTTGGAATGGAGTTGTTCAGCATTATTGGCTTGTAAATGGTTCCTGTGATGAGATTTAGTAAAAGACTGAAGAGGTCTTTTGGCAGTGGGAGAGTATTTATGATGCTTTTGTACTGGTACATGAGCACTTTCTTGTTCTGGGTGTATTTGTGGCTGCCCCGGAGGCTGTGTCCTTGTTCATTAGGGCTTCAGACACAGAGGTGCCAGGGAGGTCTGGGGCTTCTCCAGCCCTCCCGTCCTCCGGAACTTCACTGCAGAGGTGACAGGCAGGAAACTGCCCGTTCAGAGCCCCTGGCCTGGCAAGAGAAGCAGGTCCAAGGTCCAGCCTCAGGGTGGGAGGTGTCCTGCATAAGGTCTGAGGGGGACTGGCCTGTCCCTTGGTGGCTGGAGCTGGGCTTTCTTTCGGATGCTTTCCAGCACTGTAGGAGTGGTAGTGAGTCCCTGCTTTTTAGGGCAGGATCCCATGGAATGCTTCAGTCCTGCTGCCTGGCTGCTGGAGGAGCCTGCAATGCCCTGTCCAGCCTCACAGATGGTGGTTGGTGACCACCAGCATCGGGATGGCTGAGAAGGGCCACCCCATCCACCCTGGTTGCCCTCATGCACCCTGCAGGGTTGGCTGAGGATGCTGCTTCACTGCTGCCACCAAGGCAAATCCCACGTCTGCAGGGGTGGGGCGCAGAGCGGGGCTGGCAGGTCACTGCTGTGGACATCGCTAACAACAAACCGCAGCTCCAGCGGGTGCTCAGGGGGATGGAGGGCACAAGAGGGGCTGAGTGAATGGAAGCTTGGGTTTGAATTTGCCCAGACATTGCCCCTCGTGTCAGGACAGAGGTCATTCAGGAAAGAGGTTTTCACAGGAGCAACACAGACGACTTCTTTTAACACTCATGTCACATCCACACCATCACGCTGCTGCTGGCAGTCGAGTGCCTGCGTGTCCTGGCACTTGTGCTGCTGAGTGTCTGAGTGATCGCTAGCACATGGTTCCACCCTGGACGTTTGGAGGGGCTCCTCCCCCCCCGGTGGTTCTCTATGGGAAAAGCACAGTTGGGTAGCCTCAAGTGGGAATTTATGGATGTACAAGTCAAAAAAAGGTGCAGTTTTCCTCCAAAGAATAAGACTGTGCCCGGCCACCTCGACCAGCAAGGCACAGCAGACTCGCCACCTTCTTCCTCTGCTTAAGCTTTCTAAGGCAGGAAGCAAACCCTATGTCTAAGCACAGGCTGACGTACTTCTCAGGAAAGATTGCACCCCTGGGATTCTTGGAATAAGCACTGTAGCAGGTTGCAGCATTTATGCACTGGCCATGTCAGGCCAAGTGGGATGTGGTGCTCCTGCTGACTGCTGGGCGGGTTGCCATTGGGAATCTCGCATTCGGGTTGCAGCACACTTGGGACTCCCCTGTTTGTAGTAACAGCAGAAGGAAAGCTGAGCTAAAGCCAGGCGATGGGCACAGACACTGCTCCTGCAGGGCTGGAACGGGAACAGCCAGAGGCTGGCAGCAGCTCTTCCCACTGCACCTTGCAGGTATGTGGGGACAACCTGTCCCTGTGTCTGGTGCTGAACGTCTCTTAGTCTTGCCCTTGCTTTTTCCTCATGTACAGCACTTTCTGAGTCCCAAAGCAGCCAGGCACAGCACCATGGCCTGTCTGTAGAGTGGGGAGCTGAGGCTGGGATGCTGCAAGGTCTGAAAGAATCAGGACACTGCACAGATGGGCAGCATCGCCTCTCACAGGAGCACTGTGACAGGAGGCACACGAGACCCGCTCCAGCACTGCCTCATTCCCAGGGCTGGTCCTCTCCGGGGTTCTGAGGAGCACAGGAAAACCAGTCAGCCAAAGGCACATCCTGTAGGTACTGGGTGGGTTCTTGGTTGGGGGGCTCCTGGAGGGCAGCTGAGCCCTGCTGTGGGTACCAGGTTCACCAGCACAACCCAGCTCCAAGGTGCAGGACAGAGGCATTGTCCCACAGCTGCTCTGCTTCATGAAACTCTCCTGGCAGCCTCAGGCTGCGTGGAGATGCCTTGAACTATCCTTGGCTCCATGGATGGGCTCTTGCAAAGAGTCCTCCCATCTTAGGCATGGTCAGGGTGGGACTTAAGGACTGTCACTAGGTTCATCTAAAACATGATGGATCTTACTGCAATCCTTGGAGTCCACGTAAAAAGATACTCTCTGGGCATCTATAAAACATGCTGGGATTTGTAATTAAAATACCTGGGTGGTGACTCTGTGCCCACAACCAGCTTTCCCTCCCTCTTCAGTTTAGAGTAGCTCCATGTAAACCCTGTTTTGCAATAGCTGTTTAAATAACAAGCTGCCTTCAAAGGAATATATTTAGAACAGAGGGCTCCCCCCCCATAAGCGCACTCTGAATGTTTGAATGATTTCAGCTGCTTTGGCAAGAGTTCCCTGTGATATCATGATCCGACCATTTCTGTGTGGATTTGGTGGGTTCTTGCGGCTCCACGAGCTGAATTTCCAGATGCACGTGGGCCTGGTGTGTGCAAGGGGATGTGTGTTGCGTGGGGACACAGCCTGCCTTTCCCAGCAGCTGGTTTGCTGCAGGCTGTCACAAGCTGCTGGTATAGGTTCCTCTGTCGGTCCCCACCAGCGTTTCCCACTTGGGGTTCCTGTTTTCAGCATCCACTGAGGGAGGAAAGGCCACACTTGCATGGCCTTGGGGGGGCAGTTGTCATGGGCCTGGACCTGGTGTTTTCCCTGTTAATGCATGTGTAACTGTGACACTTGAACGTTACCAAGGAGTCTCCCGGAAGCAGAGGGTGAGTAGGCTTGTTGAAGACACCCAAGTCTTTCACAGAGCAGTGCATTCGCAGTGCTCACACAAGCGGTTGCTCTGATTTGTAGCTGCAGCAGGTGGAGGTTGGAGAATTTTGTGGATGTCAAACAAATATCGATCTCTTCATTTTACAGGGAGCTCCCCTGCACTCTGTCAGCCCCCTGCCTGCACCCTGCCAGCCCCCTGCTGCCAGGTAACCAGTAGCAAACCCACCCCTGCCCTCGCCTGGGATCAGCCGTCTCCCTTGCCTCCCTCTGGACGGTACAAAGCCAGTTCCCCTGGTTATCTGCTGGCTGCAGATGTTTGTAGAGCTGTGGATCAACGGCTCGGGAGCTGCTGGGTTTTAGGCTGGGTCATACTCAGATTTCTGTGGATTTTTCACCAAAAACGAAGCAGCAAAAGGACATCAGAAATCGGTGCTTCCCTGTTCCAGACATCCCGTCCCGAGCGGCCCCAGCCCCGGGGCTGAGCCGTGCAGTCTGGTGGTGGGAGGCAGGAGGAGCCGTGCACAGGGCCGGGGACCCGGTCCCGCCTCACCTGAGCAGCCCGGGACGCTGCTCACAAGGGCTCCTTTGTTCCCGCGGGCTCACCTGAGCCGTCCCGCGGCTCGGGGGGCGGTGGGTGGGGGGGGTGGTAATTGCAGCAGGAGCCCTGGGGCTCCCTGCGGCAGCTCCGTCGTGTCCCTGCAGCTCCCGAATGTTTTGCCCAGGTGGTGGGGCCGAGGGGGATGGTAGAGGGGGATGAGCTCCGATCCCGACGCTCACAGCGCAGCTCCGCGTTAACCACCAAAGCAAGCGGAGGCACCGCGAACTCTGTGTATCTGCAGGGCAGGATTCCCCTCCGTACTCTGACAAGGAGCTGGCTGCAGGTCCCGTGCCAAGCGCTGCCCCTCGCACTGTATTGCAGGCAGATGGTCTTTATCCAGTCGAGACAAACACAACTGAACAGTTTCTTGTGCTTTGAAATGCACGTTGTTGTCTCACTGGAGTAGTAGATTCAGAAGTCCTGTGGCCTAGAGCTATAGTAAGTGTTGATCTCGAGGGTCAGACCCTGCTTTCCCGTGTGAGATGCCCTGGGATGCATGTGGTGCTGGCTGGGGTACCCAAGGTGGGGTCAGTCCCCATGCTTGGAGGACAGTGGATGGGCTGGCACAAGAGGGTGGCTTTCCTTGGACTGTGAAGGACATGCCATGTCATGCTGGGCACTGACTGAACACATCCATGTCCATTCCAGGGCACATCTAGCTCTGGGCCCCCAAAATACACTTACTGCATTAAGTCTCATTGCAGCAAGACTCACTGTGGCCAGGATCTCCCTTTACTGCTCTGAACAGGTGAAGTGATGCCATCACCCTGGTTTCGGTCCCACAGCTCCTCTCTCCACCCAAGGGGTCCCCCCAGGGCTGCCCCTTTATTGGGGTGCTCCCACCCAGCCCGACCCCAATGCAGGCAGTGGGAGGAGGCAGCTGCTGGAGGCTGAAGCATGTGCTGGCCAAGGCTGCTCCTCCAAATGCTACTCGCCAGAGAGACAAAGGGAAGCAAGAGAGCAGAGACGTGCAGCCAGCGCCTGAGTGCAAGCCTTGGTTTGCTGGGGCTGGGTTTGTCTCTGTCTATGGTGTTAGAGTCAGCATCCTCAGACAGATCCCCTCCATTGGGGCTCTTTGGGGGCACTTCCCCTTGTGTGAAACATTGCAGAATTTTCACAATCCTTTTGGAACAAAAGATAAAATCAACACGGAGGAAAACGTGTTATCCACAGGAACCGGGAGTCAGAGGCGGGTGAGGGTCTGTGCTTCACCCCCAGCAGAGGTCAGCCCCTCAGCTTGCTGCAAAAATGCTGGGAATTGGGCTGGGGGGCTCGGCTGGGCAGGGGGACTGTTCCTGGGAATACTCAAGAGAACTTCCTCATCATCGCAGCTCTGCAGGTAAAACTCTGTAACTTCATCATCCTCAAGTTATTTGAAAAGAAGCCCCTGTCCTCCAGGCACACAAAGAATGGCTTGATACCTTGCTAACAAAGCCTCTTAAAAGATAAAGAGCAAAATGCCAGGCAAGGAGAGCATGCCTGGCAGGCAGACAGGAGCTGGCCAGTATAGGCCAAATTCTTTAGGAGTTGAGTTTCCGTTTGGGCTCGGCTTTCCCGTGGATTCTATACACCTAAAGAAAACAAACTGTAATCCTATCTGGGGCCCAGCACTCTATTTATTTCACCTGGTGAAAAGATCTTGCCAATTACTCCACGCTGAAACCCAGCAGCTGCCCAGCAAGGGAGCTGGCCCGTGAGTGTGTTCTGCATTGCAGAAAACTTGATATTAAAATAATCTAAAATGTGGTCTTGCAAAGATGTGTTCATGCTCGCTCTGTGCCAGACACTCTTCCAGGTTTCTCTCCTGTTTCGCTCTGTGATTTGGATCCCGCTCGCTGTGTCCCTCAGCCTCGGTAATCCCGTTATACAAACCCTAATCTGAAGATTACAAGGGGGAAAGTGCCAGCCTCCCCACATTCACCTTGTCTCAGGTGTGGAGCTGGGCAGAGGAATGCCCCGGCCAAATGGAAATGTTGATTACTTCTTCAAACTGCTCAGAAATTGGGTCCCTCCCCCTCTGACCCCCGTGTGCCCCCCATCACCCCCCTTTTCCCCCCCCATTTACCCCCCCCCCCCATCCAGTTCCGTTCCAGGAGAGCCCCCAATTCACCTCCCGCCGCAGCGACCCCCCCCGGGGCCTCCCCCCCCCCCCCCCAACCC
>JBCJKH010053448.1:0-11491 GCA_039877255.1 Loriculus beryllinus
GAGGGTGCCCAAAGAAGCAGTACATGGGTGACGTGGTAGAGGGTGAGGTGTCCCTGCCCATGGCAGGGGATTTGGAATTGGATGAGCTTTAAGGTCCTTTCCAACCCAGACTCTTCTATGATTCTATGGGCAGCAGATTCTCAACATGAAGAGGTAACTGAAATGATGAACTCGACAGGGTCTGGAGAGCTGCTCAGCTGACAGGAGGTAGGCACTAAGCTGGGTTTCACTTACACGTCTTTAATCTGAATCAAACCTTGCTGTTACACATGGCCAGTGCTTTAAATTGTACTCCCAAAGTGAGTAAAGCTGACCTAGCAGAGCTGTTTCTTGAGTTCTGTGCCAAGAACCCCCATAAAGCCCCATCACTTCTTGTGAACAAGACCCCCCAGCCCTCAGCATCAACTCTCCAGTTGTAAAATGCCTGTGTTGTAATGTACCTGCCTATCTAAATCTGCCTCAGTAACGCTTGAGATCCTTTCTTACGTCTAATTTTACTGCTTCTGTGTCACCTTTACAGCGTCATTTCTGGCAACCTGAATTCTGGGGAGGATCCCAGCTCTTGACAATGGTTTTTGCAACACTTTTTTGGCAGTTACTGGGAATCAAACCTTGCAAGAAGCTTTTTGGCGGAAACCTGAAGTGAAAATCACCCTGCTGCTCAGGATCAGAGGTGACAGAGAAACACATAGGAGCACATTTACTGTGTTGACACAAACACCCAGTAAAGCTCTTCACCCTTCTGTCCCATTGCTATGGGGCCAGACAGAAATAGAGCCGTTAGTGCTATAATTGCTGCATGTAAGTTCTGCAGTAGTGGTGCAGGGTTTGTGGCTCACCAGATCTAATCCCTGCTTTCCCCTGCTATCAGGAGCAGCCAGGCCATACAACCCCTTTCAGAAACTGGACTAACTCCACCTTGAAAGCAGTTCTTTGAACTCAGTCCTCCTCCTGGAAGGCTGCTCCAAAACTTCATGCCTCTGAGGAGAAACCTCATTTCCAGCTCTGTGGTTAGTCTATTCCCATTTGTTCTTATGCCAACATTCTCCTTTAAATTCGGCAGATCTTTTTGCTCCCATCTCATGTTTACCTCAAGTGAATCTATGGAGTTTGTACTGCTAGTCGGGCTGGATAAGGTTATGTGTTTGATCTTATT
Source organism: Loriculus beryllinus (assembly GCA_039877255.1). Lineage (NCBI taxonomy): Eukaryota > Metazoa > Chordata > Aves > Psittaciformes > Psittacidae > Loriculus > Loriculus beryllinus. The sequence goes on from JBCJKH010053448.1 coordinate 1,157, forward strand.
GCATCATTCCCTTCTGCTTCCCAGCAGTCTTCCTTTACACCACCACATATTTGATTTCATTTTCTTGAACACGACTTGTCAGAAGCCTACACTGTTCTTCAGGTACCACTAATGCCTATCCTTTCCCATTGGAAGTGCCCTAGCAGTCTTCTTTATCTTGTTCATAGACTTATGTTAATGAACTATCCCAACTGACTATTACACCCATGTTTTTCTCCTCGTATATGATTTTCACCTGATTTAAAGAAACACGTAAAAGTTTGTAAAGATCTTTCTTTCCTCTGAGTGTAGGACCTTGAATTCTGTATAATCACATTTCTGCCTCTCTTCCTCCTGTTCTTATGGTGATTTTAATCTTCCTGAATGATACTCATCTCCTATTACTGACACTCCCCTCTGACATTGTGACATTAGGATATTTCATCAACACTTCACCTTTATTGAGATTATTAATGAAATATTCAGTAAGAACAATTCAAAGGCACCTCTATGAGGAGCCCTCCTAATGACCTTCCTCCCCGCAGATGTTGCGTCTTACAGGACTACCCTTTGCCTTCTCTTTCATCAGCTCTCTGTTCTTTGCCTAATCCCCATTTTTCCCAGTTCAAATAAAGAATTTTCTTGTGGCATTGTACCAAATAGTAGATCCACTGCAGATCCCTGTGCAGAAAATAGTTGCAACAGAGGAAGATAATTGAGTTCATCTGGCACAACTTTCACATATCCTAATGCTTTTTAATCCATTTTCCATCTATGTCCCCATCTTTAATGATTCTTTCCATGCAGTTTATTTTGCTGTCTAATGCTATAGCTGTGAAGCAAGCAGGTTGCAGCTGCCTGTATTACTTTGCTTTTCTCTCTTGAGCGAAGGTACTACATTTGCTTTTACTCCCAGCTTGATTAATTTACAAAGGTCTTTGCTCTGCCCCTGCAGTTTCAGTTGTTGGCTCTTCCTGTCTTTATATATAGAGAACACACTATAGGTTTTAAGTACCTACTAGGTTTTAAAAGCTTTTTTTTCTAGATCAGGTGTGAACATTTCTGTTCTCACATCCCTGTGTTACCTTTTCCCCTCCTGTATTCAACATCATCCTTTTCTACACTACAGCAAAGTATTAATTTCATTCGGTACCTTCAATATTCCTTGCACACAGATCCATTTCTTTCAATTGCCTTTTCATTTGAAGAACTCGCTTATTTGTTTTAATGACCTCTGCAAGGTCTGTATCAACCTTTTTTCTTGTAATTTCCTCTTTATTCTTTCTCTCTGTAGCACTCGTTTTCTGTGCTGTAGTGAATAGTCTTGCACCTTTTATGTAAAGAAATTTCAGGTTTCATTGATGTTCAAGTCCTTGAGCCAACTTCATCAGTTCCCTTTGAAATTAATTTGCCCTTATGAAATTGCAAATTTTCTGTTTTAAATTTTTAATTTACTTTCCCATGCAAGTCAAACTATCCTTTTCCTTTTACTCTACCGAAAGATGCATTTATGGACTATGTTCTTTGCCATTATTTAGCAAGAAAAAGGCTAAATTAGTATTGCCTTTGGATGATTCAATCATAATGTCATTAAAACCCCATTGCTGGCTCTCACTGCCAGGAATACTGAGAAGCCACTATTGCTGGTAGCATTTGCTCTTCCATCTACATGTAAAAATGGAAAAATCCACATAACACCACCTATCCTTGGTAGCCTTTATCTCTCTAATACTTTCCAAAAATCTTTGCCTGTAACTATAATGTTACCAGGCAGTTGGAAACTGATTGATGGTACCAGTGGAAAATACTCTTTGTGCTCTGATAAGAATGCAGAGAGATGCTTAGGCCATTTGATGGATTTCTAGGCCAGTTAAAATGAATTATGAGGGAAAAAGCAGTATCATTTCTGTGTTCTGCATTGTCAAGATAGAAGCTGGGGGGTAGAAAGCCAGAAGGGAGGTGCTGGGGGCTGCGTGGATGATAAATCAAAAGGAATCTCTGCAGGGTAGTATAAACTGGTAAGCACCTACAGATGACGTGCTTTGAAGGAGTAAGCCCACTGCTTCTTCTCCTCTTTAGCATTATGGGTGCTCTGAACTGCTCTGATGAGGTTTCTCTGAGACAGACCCACAGGAGTGAGTCATGCTGCATGTAAAACACTCCATCATTCAACTTGTTTAAGGTACAAGAGATTTGAAGCAGTAGGCTGGGGCATATGCAACCAAAGAGCAGATTTACATCAGCGCTACTAAGCATGAGCCTGCCTTCACTTGGAGTGCATGGCTAGAGTCTGTCTGAAATCATGTAATAGAAAATTACATAATTAGGAAATTAATCCTCCTCACTGAAAAACTTTCTCAAGAAGCTGCCACAGACCTCCTGGTGCTTGAAGGATCAGTTTACTTTCAATGGGATTTAGGTAACCCCACCACCACCATGCCCTGGGAAATTTCTTCCTTAGGGCTTTGCTGGCTGAAGCAACAGTGTGTTGTGCCACCCTGTCAGCTGAGATGTCCCAAAAGCTGCTTTCCCAAGGGCCTGTGCCTGGGCAGAAGCTGCTGGGTTCAGCCTCCCACCATGTACCTGCATCGCTGCCATCTGCTCCCTGACATTCCACTGCCTCCCTGCTGCTTCCTGAGGCTGCCCAAGAGCTCCTGGGTGGATACAGAGGTACAAAGCAGATCAAATAGGTCTTATGTGTGATGGCATCTGCATCAGACACAGCACGGTGACCACCAGTGCGTGGGCTCGAACATGCCATGTCCGCTGTCTCAGGTGGGGTTTTGCTTCAGCCTTGCCACAATTCCTCATCCAGCTGTGGTGCTACTGCTGCCTCCTCCCAGTTTTCAGCCTATGGTCAGGGATTAGGTGTTTTTAGAGGCTTATGGACTAATGAACCTCCCAGACCTTCTATTTCCATTTCGTGGGTGTGATGGAGTAATTTATTTTCCACTGAAATACACTTACTGCACAGTACAGGAGCAGGACTGCACAGAGCCCTCAGCCACAGACAGTGTCAGATCTTGCACTCCAGAATGGGCTCTTTTGTGACGCTGAAATACACACATGTATAAAAAAGAATAAATGCATCCTAGTGTAATGAGTGAGTGAAGCACAACGTCAGCAAAAAGACAATACAGGCTTTTGATTTGCATCAACGGAAAACACAGAAGTAGTTGTATGCAGTAGGCAGATCATAACTCACGTTGGAGTAAATAACACACAGATACTGTTCTGACCTTGTGTGGAGTTTTGCTGCTTCAGCAAAAAGTCTGATTGCTGCTGACCATTTGTTTCAAGGGGGAATACGATGTGTAGAAGGACGTTTTTTTGGAGTAGAGGATGAATTCATGGTCGTCTTCATTCTTAATGTTGCAAGCAGCATGATATTTTAAAGACTTAAGATAAAACTCTTGTTACCTCCGCTTTGCGGCAGATGAGTGATTTTTTCCAGAGTATTTGGTCACGAGCATGGATCCTCATGCTGGGTGCTGTATGGAAAATGAGCATGTGCCCATCCTCAGAGGGTCATTGCATGTGCCAAGACCCAGTGGAGGACAGAGACTTGCAGGAGAGCACAGAAAAAGTGACAGTTCTGCCTGGCTGAGTTGTAGTGGCCATGGCACCATCAAAACCTTCAACACATAGGAGAAAAAAACCTCCCTTTTGGATGTTCTTTCACAAATTAATTTTATGTTTTAAGATAGCGCAGTTCTGTGACAAGCCTGAGCCCAACAGAGAGATCTGGGGTCACCCAATGATCTAACAAGTGCGCTTGGATCCTACATCGCTTTGCCACTGAGGATCATTAACCACCCAGGGTGGTACCCACTCAGCTTTGGGAAGCAGGGGTGTCACCAAAGGCCGCAACCTCTTCCTGGTGATCCACCCATTCACAAGGCAGACCCCTGAAAGAGGGAATGCTGGTGAATTGGCATGAGCTGGAGAGCAGCTAAACCTGTGTTTCATCGCTCCCCTCCTCATCTGCTTCCTGCCCCCATCCATGGGTACAGCACAGCACAGCAGCTCTCCTCTCAGTCTCCTCCCACTGGCTAAATGTAGAGATATAAACTTCCTCATGGCAGAAGAAGGAGCTATTTTGACCTTCTCAACTATTTCAGAAGGAGCAGGATTGCTCCTCTATTTCCCTATTTCAGTCTCTGTCTGAGTACAGGGGAAGCAGCTGGTAGTTCTCCCCTGAAAATGCTCTTATGAACCCCTCAGCTGTGTGGGATCATCGCTTTCTACATACATGGGTGCTCCACCATATGTGGAAGTGTGCATAGAATTGGAGGGGTTGTGAGTGAACATCTTGAGGAGAATCGGTTCGGTCCCACCAGCTCCTAGCATTGGAGCTGCACCTCCCCTAAAGCCCCAGAAATGAAGATGTTCAATGGAGGCTGAAAGAGAGCATCTCAAGGGCTGCTTCACTGGGTACATTACCCCCTTCTCTTCTGCGGCCTTCGGACAACACACTCTGCCTGAGAATAATTTGGGAAAGTGGTAACACATATTCAGCAACTTTCCTCTTAATATCATTCAGTTATCCAATAGGAGTCTGGAAAGCTGTTGACTCGTGGGATAATGAATGATGCCACTGAAAACTGTAGGAGATCAGGTTCACATCCATGTAAGGAACCTGGATGTGCACAAGCCGTGGACCTTGATGAGACGCATCTGTGGGTTCTGAGGGATGTCTTGTCTCTGGCACTGTTCAAGGCCAGGTTGGACAGCACTTGGAGCAACCTGCTCTAGTGGAAGGTGTCCCTGTTTGTGGCAGGGACTGAAACTTGATGAGGTTTAAGGTCTCTTCCAACCCAAACCATTCTATAATTGACAAGGCAGGGAGGAGATCCAGCCATCCTCCTGTGCTGCCCCTAATAACCATGAATGGTGACAGCCTGAGGCAGAAAATCAGAAGAGGGCAAGAAAGTCAGATTAATCCTCAAAATACTGGTGAAGAAGAGACAACTTCAATTACCCAGAATAAACCAGCTCTATCTTTTGTTGTTCAAAAAGGATGGATTCTGCTTTGAAGCACCAGAAAAATGACCTGAAATGAACCAACTAAACCTTTGGTCTGAACTTTCGGACCTATTCCTGTGTTACCTGTTGATGGTGCAAGAAAATAAGACCGACATCTCAATCCACTTGGGCTTCTGAATAGCTGAAGTGCAGCATATCCTGGGTGTCATTTAATTAAGTTCATTTCCACTAAATTACTTAGTCATTTAGGGGAAATATTAGGGAGAAGTGAAAAATAGGGAGAAAAATAAAAAAATATTTGGTGAGTGGAATTTTTGAATGAAAACTGGAACTTTTCAGGTTCATGTGAAATTGGATGCCTCAAGCTCAGAGACTCTTCTCAGTTGCCTCCCTTGGGCTGCATCACCTACAGGACATGAAGGATTTTATTATCACTGCACCAGAACATACTCTCAAAGTGCTTATTAGAAGCTCAGCTTATAGAGAAAACCAATGGCCAATTGGCAATCAAAGTGACACAATTGTAATGGGTCAAGTTGTCAGTTCCAAATTGAAATCGTTGGGCTTTTTATCAGAATTGTTTCTTTGCAGGCACTGCGTTTTTAAGGAAAAAATAGCATTAAGCAGGCATTTTCACTGAAACAGAAAGCTTCTGTTTAGGTGAAAACATGAATTTTCTTTGGAAAAGGCATTTGATTGATTAAAAGAAGGGGTTGCATCTCATCATAAACCATTAGTCCTCAACTCCCTAAGCATTCCTACAGTGGAATACACCTTAGGATACGTTTCCAGTTTAAACAGGTACCCATAACAACACATGCCCCATTCACAAGAAACAGAGTGCCCCATAGCCCAGCTAAGGGATTTATGAAGTGTCCAGCATCATAAAGTGCCCAAGCTTGGGAATTGCCCCCATTTTCTTTCTGTTGCTTAGAGGAACACCCAAGGGGAGGTGCTGCATGGGGCACAAGCAAGAGGGCTGCCCGGAGGAGGTGGCATGAGATGGCAGGAGGTGACAGGAGAAGGCAACACATGGCCAAAGACAATTATGCTGCTTGTGCAAGACCTTAAATTCCCCCCCAGACATCAGCTTTTCAGGTCCAGAGAGCTGTGGATGGAGTCTCTGCCCACATTTACTGGTTTTAGCTCTTCTTGCAGCATGGAACACAGTACCTCAGGAAGTCCCAGGCACCAGCAGTGAGGGCAAGGGGGCAAGAAGTCAGTGGGATGCAGTGAGGTGCTAAAAAATCAGGGTGCTAGAGATGGGATTGAGAAATAACAGCCTCTGGGTGGAAAGTGACAACAAAGTGACCCCACTGAAGCTCAGAAGTCCCTGGGTCCCACACAGTGCCAGCTTTTTAACCTAAACCTCTGTTCCTGGTGCAGCATTGCACGGGGGTGTAAGCTCTTTAGGTGTAAGCTCTTTGGTGGAGCCAGGGCCAGTGTTTGGTCCCATGCACAGAGGTGAGTTGAGGCACCAGCAGTGTGGCTGTGCCAGACCTGCATGTGGGAACAAGCAGTTTTAGGGTTTGTTCTGTGAAAGCACCAGTTTGCTGGTGTTAGCAGGTTCATCAGGGACTGTAGCAATAGGACAGGGAGTAATGAGTTCAAACTTAAACAGAGGAAGTTTAGATTGGATATGAGGAAGAAATTCTTTACTGTGAGGGTGGTGAGGCACTGGAATGGGTTGCCCAGGGAGGTTATGAATGCTCAATTGATGGCAGTGTTCAAGGCCAGGTTGGACAGAGCCTTGGGTGACATGGTTTAGTGTGAGGTGTCACTGCTTATGGCAGGGGGGTTGGAACTGGATGATCTTAAGGTCCTTTCCAGCCCTAACTATTCCATGATTCTGTAACAGTTCCAATCCTCTCTCTCCTGCTCTCAATAAACAAATTATTTTGCTCCAAGGGGAGAGTGGCTCCTGGTCATGTGACTGCCAAATGACGTACAAATTGCCTTGTCTCTAGCTTCTGACATATGCTAAGGACGAAGATTCTTGTTGCTCTCTTACCCAGTAACAGATTGTTGAGGTAACAGTATTTCCATACAAAAGGTGCCTGAAAAATTAGCTGCTTCTAATTTATTCTTTTCCTGCAGTGAAGTAAAAAACAAACAAAAACCCAAAAGCAATCAAAGAAAAAAAAACCAACCCAAAACAATGACACTTTGAAGGGTGAAAGAAAAAAAAACAAACACATTTGTCTCCATCTTACAAATGTGGGTTTATTCTACTTAGAAAAAAGAAAAGAGAAAAAAAAAAAGGCAAAAAGCCAGAAAGCAGGGACAAATGTGTTCTTACACTTTTGTTATTCAAATGGTAGTAAGGTAGGGAATAAAAATTTTAAAACATTGGGTTGGTTTCAACACCACCTCCCCGTTTTTCATTTTATTTTATCTGCAATAAATTTTTGGCACATGGTGAGGCAGAGGGAGAATCCTGTAATTTTGACGTCTTGATCCCAGGGCTGTCATTCATGGGAGCCATGAATTGACAAAGGGCATGTCTGCAATCAGTTTATTTCTGTGGGGTTTTTGAGTACAGCATGTTGAAGTTAGCCTAATATTATGGGTGGGGTGGGGATATCATTCTAGGGGATATCTAGGATTCTAGTTTATCATTATTGAAACCATTAAAAAAAAAAAAAAAGAAAAGAAACAAACCTGAAAACACGGGGTGGATCTTCATCACGTAATTCTACACCTTACAGTGAGTAGAACTGTTGTCACAAAGCACTTTGCAGGCTGTTTTGCAGTAGTTGTCGCTGGTATTGCAGCCAGCTTGCTCTAGCTACCAGTGTTGTGTTGTGTAGGAAGGGAGCCTGAAATAGCCTATCATCTTACCCCCTCCCTCAGGGTGTTTTAACAGTTTCTCAAAGGATAGAAATTAGTGTCAAAGTAGTTTTGTGACTGCTTTTAATGTACGCTTTTACAGGTAGTCAAGTACAAAGTTATTTTCAAACAAAAAATTCGGCTATCTCCTTCCAGGAAATACTCTGTGAAGATTTGGGTGTATGTGAGGATCCAAGGCAAGATGATTTGCTGAGATCATCATTAAGGCCAGTTGAGTAAGCTAAAAATGCTGTCTTGGTCAGTTTGCTCCAGCAGGAGCAGTATTACAACATGTATTCATACAGTAGCCTGTGATAAAAGGAACATGCTCTTAGAATTAGAAATAGACAGTCTGGCTCCCAGTCATTTGGTCTGCTTACAAGCACAGTCTTTGCTTGGTTTATAAATCAAATCAAAGTATCCTGATGGTGAATAACAGATATATTTATGAGATGGATCTGGGAAAAAACACCCAATAGTTGGGCAAAAAGGATTTTGAGTTTTGCTTTAATTTAAAGGTGAAGCAGAGTTCCACTGGGAGGTTTAACGACAACTTGATACCATTTAGACAGTGATCTATCTGAAGAAAGATTAATGTTAATTAAAGTTTCACTGCAGAACTTCAGCAGATGACAGCAGCCATGCTGGCTAGAAGCTACTTTTAGAAAATTGACTTCACTATGTTCAGTATGACTCATTAATTAAGTTAAGGGATGAATCAATAGCTCAGCTTCTTATGGCAGTCACTGAACGTGAAACTGTATATAAAGAGTATGTTCATATCTTTAGTCAGAATTCAAATTGTAAAGTCTGATCAGTATTGATTCAGTCCAAGTACACAAGTGCCTTACAGACAATTTAGTTATTCAGTAATTAACCCACTGAGTCCATTGGCACAGGCATGTATACAGGGGCACAGGGAAGACCAGTCAGAAGTCCAACTAGCAACTATATGGGAAATAATACTGCGATAATTTTAACCTTATATCAAGAATAAATGTTTTATAAATGAGAAATTCAGTTTCTGGTTTAGGTAGATTATTGAAACATACAGCAAACAGGTAATAAAAGGATAACTTATTAAACTTGATAGTTTATTGTTATAAGAGTTGTAATTTATTTCTCTTGAAGTTTTGGCTTCTCAAGTTCTCTTCCCATTAGGGCCATGGTTCATTGTTTCTTGCCTCCATCTGAGCACAGTTCTTCATGTTTTTTAACTTTCCTTTACTTGGATGAAGTTCAAGTTTTCTCTCTTCAGTGGTAGTCTGTTTTAATTTGTGAAATAGTAAAGCTTCCATCTGTTCCAATACAAATGTATTGGCCTCACTTCAGTTTATTTCCTGTATTTTGTTAATTTCTTAGGTTGCTATAGAAACCTTACTTTCCACGTTCTCCTCAATCTTTTTTTTGAACATCCAGCAAACCCAGTCTGGGCACTGTATGCCAACCTGAGACGCACTTGTTTCCCTAAAAAAGACAATTTATATTTTTTCACAAAATCCTGCACAAATAGTTGCATGAGATTTATTATTTCCTAACTATTTTTATGGATTTTCCCATCTCATGTTTTTCGATTTTCTCGTCAAATACCTTCACCAAGTGAGGCCAATATGAGGTGTGATTCTTCATTTTTACTGTGTCAGCTCTAATTTCTACATCTAGGAGTAGTTTCATTTCTCTCCTGCAAAGGGATTGGAGAATCGGAGTGTCAGTATTACATGCTGGGTATGAAACAAACCTGTTGAGACTGGTGTCTGTTGAAATTTTATTATAAATTACATGACCTTTCAGAGATTATCTGTAGCATATGCACATGTGAAAAATTAAAGCTAACTAGTATTTAAAATAATTCCACTAGTTAATAATGCTGTATTGTATTTAGCATTGCTTTTGGTTGTGTATTTGTTCTGAAGAGAAAATGCCATTTACATTGCAGGATGCTGGATGTTGTGTTGTTAAACTAGAGGAAAATGCAATAAAATCTATAATAAAACTGAAACTAAAATGCATGAAAGATGAAGAGTGAATCTGCACAAGAATTAGGTCCCTGGTGGATTGAATTCTGGCCCTTCTAACACTTTCATAGAATCATAGAATCATGCTGCATTACATTTTAGTGTACAAAGCCCACAGTAGTTAATGTGTCCTCATGCCAGCTGGTCCTTTGCTTTTCTGATTGTGGTGTAATTGCTCTTGAAACACTGTGAACAAAAAAGCTGGTGTAAAACTTTCTAACAAAACCAACCAACAGAGGTTTCTCCCAAGAAAATGAAAAAACATATGCCACATGCAAGTCCTCTGTCACGTTCTCTTTCAAAACTGTGGATTTGTAGTAATTGACATTTTACTTTAAAATGTGCTACCATTTGGACTGCAACTTGGCAGATTTAGAGTATGCTAAGCTCTTGACAGAGAACTTTGCAGAAGTATTCGCAGAAAATGATGCTAATTAATGGTTTAAGCAAGCCAGATGAGTTTACTGAGTCAATTATTTTGATTTTTAGTTTTTGGTTTGTTTGTTTGTTTGTTGGGTTTTTTTTC
>JBCJKH010053448.1:12275-24886 GCA_039877255.1 Loriculus beryllinus
CCATCCTCATATAGAGCCCAAAACGATCCAAAGTCCCCTGGGTTCACACTACTGGTGCACTGCATATAAAATATTCACTCCAACTGCAGCCACAGGTACCTTCCTTATGCAGCGCCGGATTTCCATCTGTTAAAAGAAAATGGACTTCTTTCTGTGCTGAATCTCTTCACTTCTGCCCTTATTATTTCCAGATTGCTTTTATTTTAGGTACTTCTCCTATTCTGCCCTTACTTCCCCAGTGTGTCATACTTTTTTCTTCGTGTTTACTCCACTTTGTATTTTTAGCCTGGTTTCCTAAGGAAATGATGCACAAGCCATTGTGCTGCCTGTGGCTTTATCTATGCCCTGTTCTTCCCCAACATCAAATAAACCCCAGAATACTGGTCCACTTTAGCTGCATCTGATGGGGGAGAAAAGATTTCCAAGATACTTCAGCAGATAGGATCCCTGTGCTGCTGGAGGAGAGTGCATTGCCTTCACCATCTCTTCCTACTTCACTGTCAAAGTGTTGCTCAGCTGCGGCTGCAGGCTACAGGGGGAAAGACCTTGCTCCTGGACCTAGATCTACCCCTTTCTCCATCAGTCGTATGAAGCAAGGTCCAGTGTTAGGTGCCTCTTGGGGGTGGCTAAGGCGGGCTGGAGTTGTAGCACCTCAGCATCCCCATCCCGCTGGCCTTGGAGACACAGGCAGAAGCCAGAAGGCTTGTGTCCTTGTAGACAGCACAAGAAAGGAAAGGGAGTGTTTAGGAAGGATTGCTTGGAGGGCTGGAGCCGGCGGCAGCCGCTGTTTTCCTGGGGGTGGCCAGTGGGTGGAGAAGCAGAAAGGAACAAACAAGGCTTCCAGATGAGTTCATCGCCTCTCAGATTGTGCTCATTGAAACGCATCTGTGTTTCCAGGGCTGTGTGCAGTGAAAACCGCCTTAGTCAGCTCTTGTTTTCAGTTCTGTGCGTTGGCTATTTGTATGGTTCCTTTTCTGCCCCCTTCAAATCAGATCCTCTGGTGTATAAGGGCTCAGTTCAACCAGAGCTTTATCCAGAAAGCTGCTCCCAACACTTCCTAATCTCATAAACAAGAAAGAAATGACTTAATACTCCAGAACAGAACCTGTTTTGTTCTGCAGCAACGGCACTCTCAAGGAGGCACCTTGCCCATGCGAGTGCCTATCGAGGGTCTTACAGACAGCTGACAGCAGAATGGCATTATCTAATCCTGATAAGTTATATTTTATTGCAAAATGGCACACAGGAGTGATTACTGTGTTTGTGTAGCACCACGGGGCGCCCAGCTAGCATTTGGTAGAGAGCTGATTAAATCACTGGGATGTAATTGAAGGGTTTGATTGCATTCCACCTCCAGCCATCAGCATCCGCAGCGTTTGTGTTGTCAGCTGGTTTAAAGGTTGGCGCATCCCTGGGTCCAGCAGCCCAAGGTGATGCTGCTCAGAGGTCACCACAGACCTGGCTGTACCAATCTGCATCTTGCCAGCCTGGAGATGCCTGTGCTCAGGAACACTTCATTGCCTACATGTCACAGCTACAGGTCTCATGGCAAGACTTGCGATAGCAGATGCTAATCTTAAGGTCATGGCTATAAGAGCCGAGTGCGTGTATAAGGATCTCAGATTTTGCATAACAAATCCTTTAGTTTCCAGCTTGTCAAGGAGAGCTCCAAAACATACTGCACTGCGAAAGCTCAGGGTCCCAAAAGCAAACACAGGAATGATGTTTTCCACATCAAATTCATCCACATCAAATTCATCCACATCAAGTATTTTTATCCCTAGAGCCTTCAGCTGATCACATACGTTCTCTGACTATTTCACACACAATAAGGATGCTAATTCTTTCCCAAGGGTTGCTGATGCAATGCTTCACGATTAACAGCACTAGTCGAGTGCTGCCTTGCTAAACTGAAACCATCGACTTCACTCAGTCTGGTACCCAAAGCTATACATGTACCAAATTCCTGCTGCAATCAGTATTCCCTGTGATTTCTCTATGCCGTCAAGGAATTTCATTGCCCTCGGTGGTGGCCATCAGGGAAAGCTGGTTTCCCGGAGGTGCTGCTCATGATAGCAACGAGGGAAAGGAGAACTCCTTCAGCAGACGAGGAGCTGCAGAGCACACAGCAGGAGCATTGCCCCGCAGACATCCATTAACATTCAAAAAACAAATGTTGACTCATTCGTGTTTGTGAGCTTTCCTTTTTACCCTCTCCAAACATCCCAGCTGCACAGCAGAGTGTGTGTGAGTACTTGAGGAGAATTATCTCTAACCACAACCAATCCCCTAGATAAGATGTATTCTGCTATTACTCAATGTTGGAAAGCTTGCATCGTCATCCAGCAAAGGAGCTGCAGCAACAGGGTGCTTGGGGCAGAAATAGCTGCCCAGAGCAAACACGGGCATCTGGACCCCCCACCTGTCTGTCTGTGGGCTATCCTTTCAGGTGAAACCATCTGTGATGAGAAACAGCCCTGGTCCACACATGCTTAGCACCACGTTGGTTTCATCTGCAGGGCAGCACATACGCTGACCCTGAGCGGTCTGCAGAACATCACTTCAGCTACATGGAAAAATAAGAAAGGGAAGAAATAATAGCCTTTTTTTCCCAGTATCACTTGCATTTGAGAGTTGCACACTGTGCTCAGTCACTGGGAGTGAACTCAACACATACGAAGCAGTTATAGCATGATTTATCCCAGTTACCAGTGGTTTTGCGGTGCCAGGAGACTGTTGTGCTGTTAGCCTGTCACCTAAGTCTGCTGGAGAGGTCTGCCCCAGAAGAGAAGACTTTTCAGCATCCACAGACCTTCCAGCAATCTCCAATGGCAATGCTGTGCGAGTTAAGCTGTATGATAAAACCACACAAAGCAGGGCTGGAATAGACCTTTGGTATTTGGCTACTGCATTGCCTTGCACATGGGCAGCATCATCCCCCAAGCCATTGTTGATAGAGCTTTGCCCAACCTGTTTGCAAAGGTTCTAATGCTGGAAAATGCTGAGGCTCACCAGGAAATCTGTTACCAGGCTCATCTTCACTGTTAGAAATGCCTAAACTAAAACTTCTCCGTAATCTCATTCAGTCCCTGCATGTGTCTTCTGTCTTCTGCAGACATGGTAAAGAGTTTGGTACATCCTCCGCTGCAGTGTGAGGCTGTGATCCACCCACACTTCTCTTCTCTAGACCAAATAACTCAGCAGTAACGTTTTTGGCGTGGTCTTGAGGGACAATCTCATAAAATCCAACAAGAATAGTGTGAAAAATCCCTTGAGAACAACACTGAAATCACGTAATCACAGAACCACAGGATGATTTGGGTTGGAAGGGACCTTAAAGATCATCTCATTGCAATCCCTCTGCCATGGACAGGGACAATTTGCACTAGACCAGGTTTCTCCAAGTTCCATTCAACCTGGCCTTGAACACTGCCAGAGATGGAGCAGCCACAGATTACATACTGAATGTTATCAGCAATGGAATATCCTGATGCTCAACCTGGACATCGACTCAGCATGGCAAGAACTAGAGGAAAAAACAGTAAACATAATGTAGCTGAGGGAAAGGGGGAGGTCACTACAACATAGACTTTTAGTATTAACAGCAATAAGAGTTGTCTAGTGGGATGTTTTGAGACAGGGTTGAAGAGTTCAGATAAGAAGAAAACAAGGAAAGACCAATAGGAAGAAAGAGAAGCAGATAAAGTATTTTTTTCCTACATACAAAGGATTATACAGTACATTAGGGATTATACATTGTTGTATATATATACACATTATAACATTATATATTATTAGGGATTATACATTATGCATTATGCAGTACAAGGGATTATATAGTGCATTAAACTCACTCTTAGCAGGAGGGGCTTCTCTGGAAGGAGATAGAGGGAAATTTCACTGAGCCTCCATCTAAAATGAAATGGATGTCTCATAGAGAAGAAATTCGAGGTAACTTGACTGTAAGTGCACAGATGTGGCCCTCGGTTACAATATTGGCCTGGCAGCAGTTCCACTCACTGAGTCAGTGAACTTCCCTTGACTCCAGTGGGTGTTTTCCATGACTAAGGACAGTTGGCATTGACCCAGGCTGCTAAGCCCCCAGGAGGTGGCTCTACCAGCCCTATGCAGAGTGCACCTTATGTCTCACACAGTTCTGTTCCCAGCAATCTCACCCCAGGAGGGAAAAGACCCGCTGGACTTTGTGTATCCCAGGGTATCCTTCCCAGCTCTGCTCCTCTGGCAGCTCAGGGGCTCCAGGCTTAGTCTCCCTTGGGATGCAGTGCAGGACTTGAGATGCAGCACTTGGGATGCCGTGTTAATCTGCATATATGGGGAAGCATGAGCGTCTCCATCCTGATCAGACAATGGGTTGAGTGCTGTCCCCTGTGCACTGGGAAGGAAACAATGGCAGAGTCTGCCCCAGTGCCCATCTCAGCCTCTTCGGAGGCCCTGGCGCAGCCTGCAAACCCTGCCTGGAGCAGACAAAACTGCGAGCAGATTGTTTGTGGATCAGTGCCCTCCTTCCCACACAGATGTACACTGGAGGAGAAAAACAAGCTGCGTCTCTCCAAGGCCTTATACAGCCTCCGGCACTCTTGCCACTGAACTATGAAAGCCAAGACCTTAAAGGTGATCTCTGCTGTCCCCTCCAAAGGACAGCTTTACTCCAAGCGCAGAAGAGACCCCACTGTGCAAAGGGGTGTTGGGTGGTACCCAGCTGAGGAATGGAGTGAGTGGAGAAAGCAAGAGGTGTGAAAGTGACTTACACAGATAGAAGGAGTTTCTATGAGGTTTAGAGAAAGCCAGCAGCATGTATCAGAGCTCTACAAGGGGGACTCCTCTGCATGGGGTGAGTGAGGGCATCTCTTCCACAGGGCCATTGAATCGTAGAATCATTTAGGTTGGAAAAGACTTTTAAGATCATTGAGTCCAACCATTAACCCAGCACTGCCAAGTCCACCACAAAACCATGTCCCAAAGTGCCACATCTTTTAAATACTTCCAGGGATGGTGACTAAACCTCTTCCTTAAGCAGCCTGTTCCAATGCTTGACAACCCTTTCTTAACATCCAATCTAAACATCCCCTGTCGCAACTTGAGGCCATTTCCTCTTCACCCACTTCTTCAGGGATTCACACTCCCTTGCCTTGGCAGGATCAAAAGACTTGATTGAATTCATGTCTATCTTGTGGAACAGCTGGGTATGCTACATGTTGTCTGATGGAATCGTCACTGACCTGCAGTTCCTTCCAGGCAAGACTTCGGTCTCTCAAAAAGTAATAACAGTAAAAAGAAAATCTGCCTAAAGAGTTGTGTTTGATCTCAGCTTCATCCCTGCCGCTGATCATCACCAAACTAGAGTGGAGTGTGAACACAAGGCAGGAGAAGGAGTGTGGAGGTAAAAAGAAACAGTCCCATTGCTGCCCGTTCCCTAGGAATCTTGTAACTGGAGTCAGCAGAAGGCTTGGGTTTGACAGACCTGTCCCACATGGCTTTGCCCAGCACTAGGCTGTCTCTGTGGACTTACACAGCCCCTATGCCAAGCTGAGCACCACCTTTAATTACTAGAAGAGCATTATCTCTGGAGAAGAGCAAGAAATGAAGCACTAAGGGGCTAAATGGTGCTGGAAGGGACTGAATTTCGCTCTCCCAGATTGAAAATTAGCACTTTCCCATCAAACCACTCTTCCTCTCCTGGGTTTCTCGCGGAGGTTCTTTAATTCCTCTCCAAGTTCTCGCCCAGCCCCAGAATACCCCTGGAGGAATGGTAACTGAGCTGCAATTCCAGCCAGCCTGACCTCAGCCCTTCTCCAGGCCAGCTCATCTGCTTCTGGAGGGGCTGCCAGCTGGCAAGCACAGGGCTCCCTCACACGAGCTGGCACAACCCAAGGGGTGAATCAGCCCGCTGAGGAGCTCACAGCAAGGATAAACAGCTCTGGGGCTGGAGGAAGCTTAATGGCTGGAAATAGATGGGAAAGGAACTGCAGGAGAGCAGCCTTGCAGCTCTACTGTACATCTGCTGAGCCTCAGACACGTACTGCAGTGATCGCTGGAAGCACTCTGGGTGATAGTGATGTTATTGCAGATGATAAAGGCCAGATAAAATAGAAGAAGATAGAGCAGAAAGTATCTAGATTGGTTGAAAACTCTTTTGACAGAGCTAAGGGACTGTCAGAGGAGGATGGGCCAAAGACCAAGTCCTTCTCCATCACTGGTTTATGTCTGAGTTGCTCTCTGGGCATGATAAAAAGCTGTAAGACCACTGAAATACAAGCAGGCACAAAGTAGTTCCTTGTTCTCAGGAAACTGGAGGCCAGGGGCTTGAATCAAACCAGTTTTCAGCTCTCAGTGATTTTTATCGTGTTTCCCTCTGGGAATGGTAAGCACAAGGAAGGTGTCCTGGATTTGTGTGGGACACTTGCTTTTTTTACATGACCAAGAAAAAAAAAAGAAGAAATGAAAGCAAAACAAATTCATGGAAAAATAAAGAAAGGACAGTGGGAAAAAGGGGGTTGCTCTTATCTGCCACTTACTGCTGCTTTCTGCTTTCATTTCTGAAGTGTTGCACATCTGCCACATCCACCAACACCAGCAGGCATTGGGCAACCAGATCTGTACATTTCCACCAGCCTCATGTGGGGAGCTAAAAGAGCAAGGACAGCATCAACACCTACAGCTCAGTCTGGACACCATCCATCAATGTGCTGCTGCTCTTGCTGCTAAACTGCTTCCCTTCTGCAGGTCACTATCTGGATGGGAGAGGAGACAGTTGAAGGGCACTTCACATACAAGCTGGGCTTGTACTGGGTGCTGTGCCCCAGCTACCCAAAATGGTGACAACTCAGCACAGCCACAGCAGGCCCTGAAGGAGTCTCTGCAGCTGGGTTTGTGCTCCTCAGAGAGCACATGCAAAGCAAATACACAAAAAGCAAGCCTCATTTCCCCTGCTTCCAAATCACATCAGGAGCCACGCTTCCCCTTTGCTCCACGGTGTTGTACAGGTACCCACAAAAAGAGCAAACCAAAGCACCAGCACACCAAAATGAAAGGGACACAGTTGGTGGTTGGTGTCTCCCCTCAGGGACACTCATGCTGCACATGACACTTCACAAGGTCTTGCTGAGAGCACTGATTCATTGGAGGGATGGACAGGGCTTCTCCCAGTACCCTCCACCACTGCAGGAGGTGGGAAGTGAGTGCCTGGATTAAGGACCTTTTGCAGGCAGGAGTTCAGGGTACATGGGTGGGATCAGAGTGGGATCAATCTCCCATCCTGGGGCTCTGACACCAGCAGCCCATTTCTGCGGTGCTTCCACCAAATCTTTGGTGGCTTTGCTTGACATCTGTAAAGCTGCAAGACTGGGAAGTGTCACGATCTTTTCTAACCTGAGAGAAATCAGTTGGAGCCTTTTTCCTCCTCTTCTCTGTGACAGCACAAATGGGGGACAGAGAGGACACAGCTTTAACAGGGAGCATTGCACCACTGAATCAGCACTGTGATTTTCAAATGTGGAAGTGCATCTGCTCCAGTGCTCAGCAGCCCCCGTGGCAAATCAGATATAAGGGAGGCAAGGGGAGGAAAGGGACTGAATTTACAGTCTCAGGAACAGATTTGTCTGGGCCATGCAGTGGCATCCTAACATAACGCATTTCTACATCCTCCCCCTTGCTGTAATTAATTTTTAATCATTCAAGCAAGTTCCCACATATCCTGTAAATTTCTTTTCACAGATTTTGCTTTTAATGAAACCCTCACTTGCTTTCAAAAGAAAGTTGGTTTAGGGTGTGTCGGAGTTTGTTCATAATGCGTTTTGTTCACAGTAAACAGCATTTCCTTTTATTCCCATCCAGGGATGGTATTCAGACATCTGCACTCCACAGAAAACAGTGACTCTGGATTTACTGCTGAGTTGCAGTGAAGTCACTGGCGAAGTTTGCTTTTATCCCAGTGGTGCAGGTTTTAGCCTTCTAAACGCATTAACTCCTTCTCGCTCTGAGTTTTATCCTCCCTTCAGTCTCCTTCTTAGTCCAAGTAAACAGAACTGCATCCAATAAATGAATTTATTTAAATAGGCTTGTTGCAAAAGCATTCTGCTGTGTCAGCACCAGCACCTTTGTACCTCTTTCTGAATGGTGTCTGCTATATGGTAACAAGGGCAACACTCGCTCCCCTCCATTGTCCTGCACCCTGGAGACTCATCACCTGCCTCAAATCAACCCATCTATCCCCATCTCAGTTTTGCGGCACAAAACCACAGAGAATGTTTTTCTTGTTGTTACTTCTTGGCACGGGTTTTTGTATTTATTCCGGGCCAGGATAGTGGGGTGAAGCAGTGCAAAATCCAAGTCCCAAATTCTCCCTTCCAGAAATTAACCACATCAAAAGCTCTGGAGGCAAAGGCAGTCTCTTAGCTGATACTTTTCCTCGTACAACAGCAAAAGATTTAATTAGTATTAAAGGCAGACTTGAACTCTGCTGCAAAGTTAAAACAGAGCTCCCTGGTCCCATGTTCTGCTGGAGCCCTGGCCTTGTTTTTCTTTGAGTTTAGACAAAAAATATAAGCTCACATGTCCCAGCCATGATCATATTTTGTGGCTGTGGAGCATGCCTGTGAAATATTAACTTCTCCCTGTCCTCATGTCTGTGCTTGGTTCATACCCACTTCTGCTGGTAGCCCAGAGTTTGCTTTGGAAACCTCATTGAATGGCTTGGATCACCTGGATAAAGCTGTTTAGTGCCACCTCCACAGCTGAGGGAGACTGCAACAGCTGTGGCTCTCCCCTGCACAGGTAGTTAAAGTGGTGCAAAGTTGACTCTCAGCAACCTCAACCTGTTGGGGTTCAGCAAAGGGATGGTGAGGATGATGCTGAAGTTAGTCATGTACCCGATGCTTCTCTTCTGCAGATCTCAACGTGTTCAACAGAGGCAGATAAGCACGGTTATCTCCAGCACACAGAGGGGAAATTAAGACAGAAAGGTCATATTTTCCCAAGGGTTTCATACACCCAGGTGGTTTTACCTCCATTGAGGTGAAGTCCCCTAACTTAGCACCCACTGTGATCGTGGGATGACATCCCCACAAGCAGTATGAGTCTGTTTCAGGAGGAGCATGTCTATCTCTACCTGAAGAAGACCTGAACAAGTCCCTCTCATTGTAACCTCCATGCTGCAGCTGCCCGGGTATGACTTGCTCCACATTTATGTGCAAGGCTTTTTCTCTCTGTTCCTGTTTGGGCTGCTCAACACCAAGGGAAGTGCTCGAGTGTGGAGCTGCATCAGCAGTGCCCCAGCACTGGTTGACAGCAACCTCGTTGCCATGGGAGGTATACAAAAGCATAAGCAGCCTGCAGACCCACAGCTGGTGGTTATATCTCCCCCATAACTGTCCTGAGCAACATGTCTTGCCCCCAAGCCAGTTGATGAACTACCCCTACATTTGAGGATGAAGGGTGGAGGGTGCCTGGGATGATGTCTCACTCAACAACAATCAACTCTTCTGAGACGCAATGCAAGCTCCTACTTCTCCGCAGTGATTTTCAGACTTTCACCCTGGAATGATTTGCTGTGGACTTCCTGCCAATGTAACCCACCCAGATGAGGATTCAGTGGAAAAGACAGGGTTTCTCAGAGGGACAGTGGTCATCTGGCTATAAACCCACAGCAAAGCAAAGACTAAAACCTGCCACCTCCTCACCCTCTGCTCCAAGATGTTATCCCCAAGTCAGAGAACAAACTCCTATTCCTTGTGTACTGGAATCTGTGCCAGTGGAGCCTTATGAAAGCTGACTGGGATCGCTGGTGGAGCCTGGAGTTGCAATGGGAAGATTAATTATTGCCTTAACTGTCTGAGGCAACCAAACAGGCTCACAAACACGGTGGGTCCAGATCAAACTGCTTTACAGGTACAGGAGATGCTCCATCCCTTGCCTAGGGAATGGGACAGAGTGATATCAGTCACTGCATTTGTCATTGGTATTTCCCATATGCAAATTTATATGCTACACAGCACCCACAGAGATTCATATGGGTCTGAGCATGGCCAAGAGCTGACTGGGTTTCGGACAATTTCTTTCTCCCCTTCCTTCATCTCTTTCTTTGTCATCCCTCATTACCAGCAGAACTCTCTTCAGTCCCAACCACTAGCATCTATCCTCTACCTTTTCCTTTTCTCCCCCTACCCCAAGAACTAAGTGGAGCCCAGGATGCTGCAGATAAAGCTTAAGACCCCTGTGTAGAGCCAGTAGAAGGGATTTCTGCATTTGGAAGTGTGCAGACTGGTTCTAGAGTGGGAGAAGAGACACAAATACGTGAAAGACAAGCAGAGACTGTTCCTGCAGGCAGAACTGTAGTTTGGTTGAATTTTTATCTGCCATTGCTCATACACTAATCTTCTCCAGGAACTTGTGATATCCCTTTCTGCTGCTGCAGTCCTTCCTATTTTCTCCTCAATATCATGCTTCTATCCACCCTTTTCCTCTGCTCCCTGCTCTGCATACACTGCTGTTCACTTATTACCCTCTTCTGCCGTATGACTTCCAGCCTGCTCTTCCAGCCTGCTAGAAGGGTCATGCAGAAGGGAGCCATGTGAGCTGCACACCAGGGTTTACAGGCAGAACCAAACCTGTCATCCCCTCCGATGGGGCTGCTCCTGCTGGAGAATAACACACCCTGGGCTCCAAAGTGATCCTTTCTGCTTCTTCATATGCCAGTCTGGAGCGGGAACTGCATGGCCACATCTGTCTCACTGCAAATGAGCTACCCAAATCCCCCTCTGGGAAAGTGCCTGTCTCAGGGCTGTTATCCTCATGATGCACTGAAGTAGAACTTAACTTGTGTGTGAGCTGCAGATGGGAGGTAACTGCTGAGCCCTTCCTGCCACCATGTAGAGGTGCTGAGCCCTCTGATCAAGGAGTAAGCTCCTTGACTCATCCTTTCTCTTCTCTCTGAGCCCTATTCTGGAAATGGTCCACACTTTGGCTCTCTATAATCTGTCCACACTTAACCACTTTTCCACCTCACATCCCAAATTCTGGGCTCAGAAACAGTGCATATCTGTTTCCCCCAGCTCTTCTCTATTCCAAGACCTCCCACATCCTTTTCCTCTAGTTCAGCCCATAGCAGGAACTGCAATATGGTCACAGCTTTATGCTCCTTGCCAGAAATTTTTGCCAAAAATGAATAAAAAACAAAACCAGAAAACCCAAACCAGTGAAACCACGATGTTTGATAAGTCTGATTTATTTAAAATCCTGAGAAGCTTGACTGAAATATTTCCACTCTCTGTTCCAGCTTACTTCTGGAAGCCTCTTCCTCTTCTTTCTGTTGGACTGTGTTGCTGGCCATAGACAAGGAAAAGAGATGCTCGTGCTTTCCCATGGCACAGGCAGTCCAGCACAGCCACCTGGGTGCACATTCCCATCCTCCTCAAGCTGGGAGGACACCGTGATCCCAACCCCTATGTCTCTTCCCCTGAGGATTGCCTGGGAATTTTAAAGATGATGACCTGAGGGCTCTGATCTCCATGAAGCTGGGACAGGGAAGAGATCAGGACCTCTGATGTGGTTCAACTCCAGCTTGGTGGCCAAGTCACTGCTGCTGGAGCACAGCCAGGGCTTTGCATCTGACACAGCACCAGCTTGTATTTGCAATCAGTTCCAAAAGCAGCCATGTAGTTTTAGCCTATCTTGTACTGGAGACAATTCAGCCCCACTGGCAACTCCTGTGGGGTGTCTGCATATGCTATATAAGATCAATATCTCACTTGGTTCTGCAGGTGAGTGGGGTTTATAGTCCAGGGAAGAAACAGGGCTTAGCTAATCCTCTCTGATTTGGCCCCAGATAGTCTGTGCGACCTGTTATGCTGTTAATGTACCACGTTGATGCTGACATTGTGGCTTTTGAGAAGCAATCAGCCTTAAGGAAGCTCTGGCTGCATCTTTAAACATAAAACATGGGGAGGACTTTTGAGTCACCCGTAGCTGGTCCATGTGGCTGCGTGCTCACCAGTGAACTGAACCAGGTTTTGGCACAGACTGGGCCAGGTCAGTGTTCTGTTTGATCACATGAATTGACTTTTAGACATCAAGGACTACACATGAATCCCATTGGACTGTGCCATCCAGCTGTACCATCACCACCCGTCGCATCAGCTCACCACCATGGTAAAGCCTGGCATGCCTGGGTCTCCAGCCACAGCAGCAAAGCCTTGGGGATGTTCCTGTAGACCCCCACAAACAAATGGCATCAAACCAACACTGCAAGAGTGGGGACTTTCTCCTAAGGTGCACGGTGACCTATGTCAAAGGTGCAGATTAGGAGGATTGGCTTTGGCAGACCACTCTGTTAACGGTGTCTTTAAAACCTGGTCTCTTGTGCTCGGCGTGAACCAAATTTCCAACAGCTTCATAACTACGTCACCAACAGGAGGCCTTTAGAGTAAGCACATTGCAGTTTCCTGACATTTTCGTTCCTCTGTCTTGACATTTCTGAAGGGCATAAGAGGCCTAAAAACAGAAACAGCCGGTCTCAGGGCACTATATGTTTTCAATCCCATCCTGCACTGGTGTGATAGATGGTCTTATAAATATGCAGCATCTTTCCAGCTGAG